>JAKUCM010008185.1:0-23237 GCA_023374145.1 Lepidium sativum
ATCATCTAAACAAGGTATAATGTCGATACTTTACACTGATATTGTTGACACACATCCTCCATGTATCATCTTTCTTTATTACAAGTAACACCGGAACAACACATTGACTCATGCTTTCACGTATATATATCCTTTTATTATGAGCTCATCTACTTGCCGTTGCAACTCTTAAGTCTCAACCAGCTTGGTACGGTACGCAGTTTTGCTTGGTAATGAAGCTCCGGGCACAAAATCGATTTGATGATCAATCCCTCTTATAGGTGGTAATATCTCAGGATTATCTTCTGGGAAAACATCTTTCAAATCCCGCAAAATATCGTGCATCTCTGTTGGAATAACCGGCTCAAAATTAACTAAACTCGTTAGAGTTTCTTTAAAAATAAGAGAAGAATCAGTTTATTAGAGAGATAAGATCTCTTAACCTCTTTTAGTTTGATACTGAGATTAGAATTTTCAGTAGATACCTTCTCCTGCACCTCTTGATTAATGCAACTGATCTTTACAGATGTCTTGAGGCGTCATAGGCACAAGTGTGATTTTCTTACCATTAAACATGAAAGAATGTTTGTTGGTAAATCCATCGTGAATCACTTTACGATCCGGTTGACATGGCCTTCCAAAAGAATATTATTAGTCGAGTCCATTTACCCTAGAAGACGCTTATTTTAGAAGCAAATGAGAAAGGGTTTTAGGGCAACATAGCCGTTTGGAAAAAAGGAAAAAATAGATTGTCCCAAGATATGGTTCCAATCCTATTTTCCCTTTTCCTATTTTTCCTTTTTCCTATTTTTCCTTTTTCTACTTTTGTTTTCTCTCTTGTATATCCTTCTATATAAACACTCATTGTAAGATGTTTTCATAAGTAAGAAGAAGAGAAGAGTCTTCTCTAATATTCTCCCTTAATTCTCTCTTTATTTTCCGCAAGTATAATTAATCTTTGGTGTTAATTCTAACAAATATGACTTGCTCCCATAGGAAATACATCACACAAAAACTTATCTTGGTACTTGTTGATGCTCATTGGTACGATGACTTGATTACGAACCTTCATTTCACCACTTTCCTTGAGCCATTGTAGTTTGTACGATATTGGATGCTTTCAAACTTTTAGAACTAATTTCTCAACCATGGACACACTATTCATGTTAGTGCAACTTTCTCCATCAATAATGAGGCCACATACCTTGTCCTTAACCAAGAAACACATATGAAACAAATTTTCTCGTTGTATAAATTCCTCATTCTCGGTTTGAAAGCTAAGTGTTCGTCTAGCAACAAGTTGTTCTCCTTGGTTCGGTAATTCCTCATATTCTTCATCCTCAGAGGAGACCTCATGCTCACTCTCTTCCTCATGTTAGATCTATCCATTATCAAAAAGTGTGTACAACTTTTTACTAACACATTATTTCCTAAAATGACTCACACCTTGGCATTTGTAGCACTGAGTGTGTGTTTTGTTTTTGCTTGGAGTAGCTACAGATTTATCCTCGAGGTCACTCTTGGATTCTTCTTTACGTCCAATAGTAAATGGCTTGACATATTTTTGATGGATTTGTTTGGTCTCCTTTAATTTAAACAAACCCGAAACAAAGTTGGATCGAGACAACTTGCGGCTTAATTGTTGCTCAATGAGAATTGCCTTATGCAATAAATCCTACATTTCAACATATGTTTGCAGCTCCAATCTATCTTGAATTTCCCTATTAAGAGCACACATGAATTTTTCCATAGTAGCTTCACGGTCCTCAGATGATTGATATACATGTTTTTAGCACGTCTTAGGAGCATCAATTAGGTATATTATACATACATTTTGATACATTCTCATATAGTTGGAGTCTAAATAGTATCATTCATACACATTGACATGCATCTGCATACATACTATGATTTCTGAGTGTTCAGGTACTAGATACGGGCAGATTGAGCCTCAGGTCGAGCCCAGATTGAGCCCCAGCTCGAGCTTAGATCGAGCCCATTACCGAGCCCCAGATCGAGCTGAGTTCGAGCCCCAACTCGAGCTTAGATCAAGCCCATTACCGAGCACAGATCGAGCCCAATTCGAGCCCCAACTCCAGCATGGATCAAGCCCCTTTTCCAGACAAGATCGAGCCCACTTTCAAGCCCACGCTCGAGCCCAAGATCGAGTTCATTCGTCACTGGGCCAAACCAAGGCTAAAATCCACTGCTCATTGGGCCGAGTTTATCTAGGGTTTTGCTATGAGTTTAATATAAATATTCTTACATGTTGCAAAAACCCATACGCTAGTTTTTACAATTGATTTTGCTTGCGAACTTAGAGCTTTGTAATCGAACCCAACTCTCTGATTTTCGAGTTTATTTTATGCAATTTAGTTTTACGTTAAGCGTTGATTTCATACCTCGTTCGAGTCCTTTATTGATGCATTCAAACCCTGAATTCGTGTTTGGTGTTAAACTTATGCGTTCTAAGTAGTCATCTAGGGTTCCTGAGGATGAGTTAGGTATACGTGATGCTTAGGTTTTCTAAGGCGCTTAGGGTTAGATTTATGTAAGTCTTTTCTGATTTGGTGTTATCATCACTAGTCTCATTATGATCAACTGAGGCTTGTTTTGAGACGCTCTAGCACCGATGGGTATTTGGTAGAGCGTCAGACTGAACCACTTCAGAGATTTACATGCTCAGCTCGAGGGATCGAATGTCTGAGGTGTGAATCGGCGCTAAGCGAGTTGATCGTTCATTCCGACTAGATTATCAAACGCCTATGGCGATAGGGTCTGTTAGTAGTCTACTCGAGTTTGTTTACCACGAGAGTGGACTCATTATTTCTGTTCTCGTTGCCTAGAGACTAGCTCTATTGAGTGATATCAAGCGCCTAGTTAACTTAAGAGTCACGTTGACCCATGAAACTCACTCCTCAGGATCCTGCTTTCTCACCCTGCGTTAATTTTTTTTGATCTTGTTTGAATTATTTAGAATTGCACTGCTTTGTCTATTTTTGTTTTAAAGGTTCGAATTAGGTTGTTAGAGAAACCACACTTTGATTGGCTTGAATTAAAGTAGTTAATTGCATCCCGGTTGATAATTACATTCCCAGTTAGATTGACACCTATTATACTACAACCGACTTACAAGTATAATAGGATTTGAAAATAGAGTAAAAATCTGTTACCAAATTGGCGCTGTTGCCAAATGGGTCTCTGCTAGTTACAATTAGGATTGTTAACTTTCTAAGCTCAAGTTCTATTTACTCTTCGTTACATACTCACTTGTGGCACTGTGTTTTGTGTTCTGTTTCAGGTGATTTCAACCTCCAGTACGTCAACTTGATCCTACTGCTCAGTTTGACTTCACTCAGTTTATGCAGACACGTTCACAAGGAAATCAGAATCTTCTCGAGCCTCTTGACAACATTAACCAACTACCACGCGAGTTAAGAGCGCAGAGAAACCAAGTCTACAGTACGCTTGCAGAAAGAGTCATAATGAACGCAGACACTGAGTCCAACTCACACGTCCCCCCTGTGGACCAGCCTCCACAGAGGAAACCGCGAATAATAGGTGCTGGAGATGCACCAAGTACCCACACCCAGAGACGTGGAATTGTTCCCCCAGCAATAACAAACAACAACTTCGAGATCAAGAGCAGTCTCATCTCTATGATCCAAAATAGGCAGTTTCATGGCCTACCATCTGAAGATCCGCTTGATCACTTGGACGAATTTGAGCGACTCTGTGGACTGCAAAGGCTCAATGGAGTCAGTGAGGACGCATTCAAACTGATTTTGTTCCCGTTTTCTCTGGGAGACAAAGCCCATGTCTGGGAGAAACACTTACTGCAAGGCTCCATCACGTCATGGGAAGCTTGTAAATCTGCGTTTCTCGCCAAATTCTTCTCCAACTCTCGAACTGCAAAGTTGAGAAATGCCATCTCTACCTTCACCCAACAGAATTATGAAACCTTTGCTGAAGCCTGGGAGAGGTACAAGAACTATCAGTCTCAGTCCCCACATCATGGATACCCTGCTGAGACTCTCCTCAACAATCTCTACAGAGGAGTTCACCCTAATATCCGCAGGTTATTGGATACCGCAAGCCATGGAAATTTCCTTAACCAAGACGTTGCTGATGGTATGCAGTTAGTGGAGAACATGGCTCAGGCAGATGGGTAGTATAATGAGGACTATGATAGGACGGTCAGAAACACAGTGGACACAGACACAGACACAGTCAGTAGGAAGGAACTCAAGGCCCTGAACGTCAAGTTGGACAAAATTGATAGGCTGCTGCAAGTACAACACAAACATGTCCACTTCATGACTGGTGATGAACACGTTCCAGACGAGGAGGATGATCAGGTTGAGGAGATCAGTTATTTGCAGAATCAGGGAGGTGGTTACAAACAGTACAACAACTATAAGCAGCACCCAAACCTCTCATACAGAAGCAACAACGTGGCAAATCCCCAAGACCAGACCTACCCACACAAACCCCCACACGCTCAATCGAACACGTTTGTCCCTAAGCAACAATATCACAAGAATTACTAGCCAGCTACAAACATACCACCTGGGTATGAAGCACACACTCCACTAACCCCTACACAGCCACCAGAAGTTTTGAGCCTACTCCAAGAAATCTTGAAGGGACAGAAAGCGTCTGCTGCTGAAGTCACGCAGAAATTTGCAGAGGTGCACTCTAAGATTGACGCTTCTCACAATGATCTCACGTGCAAATTTGAGACGTTGAACGCAAGGCTCAAGTATGTAGAGAGTCAGCAAGCGTCATCCTCCACTGTGAAGACAACTGGGCAACTTCCAGGGAAATCAGTTCCCAACCCAAAAGAGTATCACGCCAATGCCATCACTCTGAGAAGTGGACGCGAATTACTGATTCGAGCAGAGAGTCCAAAGCATACTGAGGACAGTAAGGTTCAGGATGGGGAGGATTTTATCATCAAGAGTCAGACAGAGACTCAACCTGAAGCTGTTCCCAAGACACAATCTACTGAAAAACCCAGTACGCCAGACGCCCATCCACCTACAGAAACCCTAGAGAGGAGTAAACCATTTGTCCTTCCACCATACAAACCCCAATTACCCTTTCCCCAAAGGTTCAAGAAGGAGCTTACTGAGAAGTACAAGGCGCTCTTTGATAAGCAGATGAAAGACATTGAGGTGAAGATTTCAATTCTGGATGCGTTTATGCTAATACCTCCATACCAGAAATTTCTCAAGGATGCAGTTAAATAGAGAACTCAAACAGTCGAGGGTATGGTCGTACTAACACACAAAATTAGCGCCATAATCCAAAGGAAAGTTGTACCAATAAAGCTTGGTGATCCTGGAACCTTTACAATCCCATGCTCACTTGGACCCCTATCATTCAGCAAGTGTCTCTGCGATCTAGGCGCCTCAATCAATCTCATGCCGCTTTCAGTTGCAAAGAGGTTAGGCTTTGTTGATTACAAGCCTTGCAAAATCTCATTGATTCTGGCGGATAGGTCTGTGAGAATCCCTCATGGCATCCTAGAAGACCTTCCTGTGAAAGTGGGGGGAGTTGAGATACCAACAGATTTTGTTGTATTGGAGATGGAAGAAGAACCTAAGGACCTTCTGTTATTTGGAAGACCTTTCTTGGCCACAACAGGCGCTTTAATTGATGTTAGGAATGGAGTCATCGAGCTGAATCTGGGTCCAGATCTTAGAATGAAATTCAACATCAATGACGCGATTAAAAAACCTACGATCGAAGGTCAGGTGTTCTCAGTGCAAGAGATGGACACCCTTGTTGACGAGCTGTTAGAGGAATTGGCAGCAGAGGATCAACTGCAAGTTGCTCTGACAAAACCAGCCGCTGAGGGGTACCTGAGTATGGAAGCTGAATTCTACGCCAACCTGTTGGATTGTCACAGGCCAATCAAGAGTTCAGCGGGGATTGACGAATTGGACTCGAGTGTATTTGAGGCAGACTCGAGACAGAGACTCGAGCTGCAAGTGCTCGAGCGCGCTACGCCTGACGTTACTGATGACTGGTCCGAGCTCATGGCACCCAAAGTGGAGCTGAAACCACTCCCTGCAGGACTGAGGTACGCTTTTCTGGGTCCCAATTCTACTTATCATGTGATTGTGAATGACGCATTGAATGATGATGAATTGAGTATGCTTTTGACTGAGCTTAAACGTTTTAGAAAAGCCATAGGATACACGCTTAAGGATATTAGAGGAATCTCTCCAAGTTTTTGCATGCATAGGATACACTTAGAAGATGAATCTCATTCTAGTGTAGAGCCCCAGAGGAGATTGAATCCGAACCTTAAAGAAGTGGTTAAAAAGGAGATACTTAAGTTGCTAGACGCTGATGTTATATATCCAATCTCTGATAGTAAGTGGGTCTCACCTGTGCATTGTGTTCCTAAGAAAGGGGGTATTACAGTGGTTAAGAATGATAAAAACGAATTAATACCCACTAGAACCATAACGGGGCATAGGATGTGCATAGACTATAGGAGGTTGAATTCATCTAGTAGAAAAGACCATTTTCCTTTGCCTTTTATTGATCAGATGGTTGAAAGGTTGTCTGGTAAAAAGTATTATTGTTTCCTTGACGAGTACAGTGGGTTCTTCCAGATCCCTATACACCCGGATGATCAGGAAAAAACTACTTTTACCTGCCCTTATGGCACTTTCGCTTACAAACGCATGCCGTTTGGGTTATGCAATGCTCCTGCTACATTTCAGCGCTGTGTGACTTCCATTTTATCGAATTTGATTTAGAACGTAGTCGAGGTGTTCATGGACGATTTTCCCGTCTATGGATCTTCCTACTCCTCTTGTTTGTCAAATTTGTGCAGGGTGCTTAGCAGGTGCGTGGAGACCAACCTCGTGCTCAACTGGGAGAAGTGTCACTTCATGGTTCAGGAAGGTATAGTGTTGGGGCACAAAATATCTGAGAGAGGTATTGAGGTTGACAAGGCAAAGATTGAGGTCATGGCTCAACTGCAACCCCTTAAGACAGTGAAGGATATTAGAAGTTTTTTGGGTCACGCTGGGTTCTATAGAAGATTCATCAAGGATTTCTCCAAAATTGCAAGGCCCCTGGCGAGCCTACTATGCAAAGAGGTCGAGTTCAATTTCAACCCCGAATTTCTCGAAGCGTTCCTTAAGATCAAAGAGGCGCTGATATCTGCTTTAATAGTCCAAGCTCCAGACTGGGACCTCCCATTCAAGATCATGTGTGATGCAAGTGATTTTGCTGTTGGAGCAGTCCTGGATCAGAGAAAGGACAAGAAGTTGAACGTGATACACTACGCCAGTCGGACTCTAGACAACGCCCAAACCATGTACGCCACCACAGAAAAGGAACTCCTTGTTGTAGTTTTCGCGTTTGAGAAATTCATATCATACTTGGTGGGATCCAAGGAGATTGTTCACACTGATCACGCATCGTTGAAATATCTTATGAAGAAAAAAGACGCCAAGCCGAGACTACTGAGATGGATACTGCTGCTGCAAGAGTTTGATTTAGAGATTGTGGACAAACCTGGAGTGGAAAACGAGGTTGCAGATCACCTGTCACGAATGATGATTGAGGACTCGACCCCTATTGATGACTCAATGCCAGAAGAGCAACTCATGACTCTGGGAGCAGAAGAAAATTGTTCTCAAATCAACAAGAAGTTAGCTGGATCCACTCTACCTTGCTATGCAGATTTAGTCAATTACTTAGTCGTGGGTGAAGTGCCTAGCTGTTTGGACGCCTATCAGAGGAAGAAGTTTTTCAGAGACGTCAACCACTACTTCTGGGATGAACCCTACTTATACAAAAAGGGGCAGACGGGTTATTCAGAAGGTGTATAGCAGAAGAAGAGGTTCAGGGTGTTCTGGGTCATGGGTCTGCTTACGGTGGACATTTCGCCACGTTCAAGACAGTCCAAAATATTTTGCAATCAGGGTTATGGTGGCCGACAGTGTTCAGGGACACTCAGGATTTCATCTCCAAGTGTGACCCATGTCAGAGAATGGGTAGTATCAGCAGAAGGAACGAGATGCCACAGAACCCAATTCTAGAGGTTGAGATATTTGACTGCTGGGGAATCGACTTCATGGGGCCTTTCAATCCACCATCTCATGGGAATCGCTACATTCTCGTCGCAGTAGACTACGTCTCGATGTGGGTAGAAGTTGTGGCAAGTCCGACTAATTGATCTAGAGTAGTCATCAAGCTGTTCAAGAGCATCATTTTCCCAAGATTTGGTGTGCCTCGTGTTGTAATAAGTGATGGAGGCTCCCACTTTATCAACAAGGTGTTTGAGAACATGCTAAAGAAAAATGGAGTTAAGCGTAAGGTAGCTACGCCTTATCATCCACAAACTAGTGGTCAAGTGGAGGTTTCAAACAAGCAGATCAAGGCTATTTTAGCTCGAGTTGTTGGGGTGTCAAAACGTGATTGGGCCGTGAAGTTGGACGACGCCCTCTGGGCTTACAGAACAGCTTTCAAGACACCAATTGGAAGGACACCATTTCAGCTTCTGTATGGAAAAGCATGTCATCTGCTTGTTGAGATAGAGTACAAGGCAGTGTGGGCCACGAGGTTCATAAATTTTGATCACAAAACTGCTCAGGAGAAAAGGGTCCTAAATCTGCATGAGTTAGAGGAGGACAGACTTGAAGCCTACGAGAGCTCGAAATTGTACAAGCAAAGGACGAAAGCCTTCCACGACAAGAAGATTGCACACAAAAATATCACCCCAAGCGACCAAGTGTTACTATTTAACTCGAGGCTAAAATTGTTCCCAGGAAAGTTGAAGTCAAAGTGGTCAGGTCCATTCCGAGTGAAAGAAGTTTTGCCATATGGAGATATTACATTGATCAACAGGGAAGGAAACGATTTCACTGTGAATGGGCACAAGGTTAAGCAGTATCGAGCCGATGAGAGTATGCACGAGAGAACCTCAGTTTCTCTCGATGAACCATCTGACCATTGAAAGAGTGAAAGTCAAGCTCAATGACTATAAACAAGCGCACTTGGGAGGCAATCCCATGCATATCCTTGAACATATCCTAATTTAGATTTTTCATATTTGGTTTACTTAATTTTTGCATTTAGCTCACATCTTGGTTGTCAGGACTTGAGTACCGGAGCATCGTCATGACTGGGGTCGAGTTCATTAAATTTAAAATGAAAAAAAAAAAAAAAAAATTACGAGTGTAAATTATTTGACGAGACATCACTCGAGCCCCACTCTACTTACATGCGAGATGCTGTCCCCCACGCCTCTAACACTTTGTCTCTTCAAATCAACCTTCCCACCTTCATTCTAACCACCACATCTCTCTCTTTTGCAGAAATAATATCGAGCCTCTTCTTTTACTCGACCACGAACTCGAGTCACTTGCAGCCCTCCTCACACTCGAGCTCACAAACTCGAGTCCTCCGCAGCCGCCGACTCGAGCTCATCCCGTCCTCTACTCGAGCTCCGCCCATTACGCGAGTCCCGCTCTTCATACTCTAGCTCACAACCACACGCGCCCTCCACACTCGAGCTCCACTCGAGCCTTCCGTAGCCGAGCTCACACTCGAGTCCTCTCCAGCTCGAGTCCTCCTCCACACTGCACGAATTCGAGTCTCCTCCAGCTCGAGCACACTCGAGCTCCATATCGCGCAGGCACGACTCAAGCACGCTCCTTCACCACGCGCCACACTTGATCTCAACACGCGCCCTCCTCACCGACACCGCTCGAGCACACCCACGCTCGATCTTAACTCGAGCCGCTCTCGGACTCGAGCTCTACTCGAGACACTCGCACTCGATCTCTACTCGATCTCTACTCGAGCCTCTCTTCTCGGGTTGCCACGCGTCACCCGATTCCTAAACCAGCCACAGGTCGAACTCACCGCACCCACCGGTTCCACTTCACGCTCGAGCCCTCCGCGGCCGCCAAGCTCGAGCACCTCTAGAGCTCTCGCTCCCACTTCAGCTCGACCACGCTCGAGCTCTCACGCATCCACACTCCCTCAAACTCGAGCTCATCCCGTAGTGAACTCGAGCTCCTTACTCAACCACGTGTCGTCACACCTCCTCGCACACGAGTCTAAACCGAGCTCGATCACAAGCTCGAGTACACTCGAGCTCCACACGGCCGCACGTTCCACTGGAGCTCTCCGTCGACCACCACTCGAGTTTCCTCCACCTTTCTCAATTATTTTCTAACATATTATATTATATATTACATTATATATTTTACATATATTATATATTATATTATATATTTTATATTTTATATATTATAGATTATTCTATTATTTCTACAATATTGGTGTTGTTGATTCTGAGCTTACTTAAAAGTAAATTCGGTTGTTGATTTCAGCTCATAGTATGAGAAGATCAGGGGAAGGTTCTTCAAGGCGTCAACACATACCGTATTTAGTTGATTCACTAGTGGATTTGGATGATGAGGACTCGAGTTTTGAGGCGCCGTAACTGGTATGCTGAACTAGGCGACGCAGTGGTAAAGAAGTCATGAGAGAGACCACACCAGTCGAGACAGTAGATGAAACCCAAAAGGAGTCATGCACTGATGACACTGAACAGGATGTCTGGGTTGATGAAAATCTCCCTGAAAATGTGCCACATAAACAGGCGTTGAGGCACCTCAAACAAGTGAGAGTGGAAGGGACAAGATACATGCACCAGGAGACGATGGTGCAATTAGGCAGTAAGAGCGCTTCACGCAGTAAGAGCGCCAAAATCAGGAACCCGGCAATCAGGTACTTTCACAAGGTTATTGCTGATACATGTTTTGCCAGACATGAGTTGGGGAATGTCAGGAAGCCAGAGCTTGAGATGATTGATGCAGCGCTCCTAACCATTCTCAACAACTATGATCATGGAATCAGCTTCGAGGGGAATTGGAACCATAACGGGTTCACAAAGGCGATCATGAAGCAGCTGACATGGTATAAAAGCTGGGCAATTCAGTTGCAGAGCAAAGATAATGCTTCCATATGCTGTGGCGGAATTGTAACGAGGATTATGGAGGCATGTAATGTCACCATAAAATTGAAAGATTCGACTCCTCCGGCGTACATCGATATGACATACCTCATGAACCATAGATTTTTGAGGAAGTGCTCAGTCAGAGGAAAGTTGATGTATCGATTTGCACAACCAGGTGCAAACACGGATTCACACATTCAGCTTCCCAACCTAGAGTACGCCGATATAGCAATCGAGTCGAACATTGCGTTTCTGCCACCAGCGCATCTCCTTGCTGAAACTCGCTCCAGAACCCACCACCACGAGAAGACACCTGAGGTCACGGAGAGCACATTAGACGAACTGGACTGCTATTACTTTGAAGACTATGTAGACCCTAAGATGTCAAAAGGGTTGAAAGCAGCGCACAAGCACATTGGGCTACTCTCCAAGTTGTCTAGGTGGAATACGAAAAAGATTAACACGATCATGGACAAGCTCAGCTCTCTATCATTGAACCCCAACACTCGAAGAAGTCCAGATCCCACGCCTCCAAAACGAGCGTAGCGCAGAAGGTCGACATCAATCTTCAGGCAACCCTCCAATCCTGGACGAGAAATGCAGCCACACAAAGCGTCCTCGTATGAGCATAACACTCCGACAGTGATGCAGCCGCGCAGAGCATCTTCATACTAGCGTGTGACATCCTCTCAGCCAAGGAATGTAATGCCAGAAATCCAGGCATTTGATCTCAATTCAGCACATGCTGAGGAACTTGATGTAGAGCCCAATTATGAGCCACCGAGACAATGCCGAGCAGTACGAAGACGTTCCACTAGTCGTCCTCGTCAAGAGCGAACTTGGACTAAGGAACCACAGCAGCAGACAAATGTACACCAGCTCACACTGCAGACGGGAATTCCATGGCTCGATAACCAAGACTCGACCTCACGGCAATACACACCTCAGGCAGAACTCAGTAGCTATGACCTATTCGGCTCAGAGTTTCAGAGCTACACGCAACAACCAGCGCCTGGTTACAACGATCAACATGAGTCGAGTTCACATCTGCCCCCTGATCCAAACATTCATCCGATGGACACAGATCCCGCTGGATGGTCTCTATTCCGCTGAGGTAAGAACGCCAACCTCCCCTTGTACATACCACTGCATTAATTTTATTATGTCATTACTTGTCTGAGACCTTCCTCAAGCTTTTATCAACACAAGGGGCTTTGTGATTTAAGTTCGGGGGAGGACCCAGGTTACTACCAATCATGTTTGCTGTTTTCTTAATTTGATTCGATCTCATGCTTCATACGCATTATAAAAAAAAAAAAAAACTGAGTGTTCATGCATTGCACTTAGGATCGAGTTTAAGTTTTAGGAACCATCTTGTTTTGGATAGACAGTCTTGCTAGGTTGATTGATTAGTAACCATAGTGAACTCTTGGACTTGCGGTTCTTCCCTTTCGAAACGTAACAGGTAGATCATCCGCCTTTGAAACCTGTGCTTATGTTGTGTCTCGAAAGGGCGTAGTTTGTTTTCTCTAATATTGAATATGAATTTGCCAAGATAGGGGTTTGAGATGCATTGAATTTGCTTCCTCCTTGAGTTTAGCTTGTCAATTACAAAGAATGAAACGAAAAAGAAAAAAAAAAGGTACTTCTCATATAACTTAGCTCACATAACGAGGTCTAAGGTGAACGGGGATTGTGCGTAAACCCGTACTTTCTTGTGTTCACTGATAAAACCAATATGATTTTGCCTAAGGTGAACGGGGACTGTGCGTAAACTCGTACTTCTTCGTGTTCATTGAGAAAGCAAAGACATTGATGCCTAAGGTGAACCAGGGCTGTGCATAGACCCGTACTTCCTTGCGCTCACTAATAAAGCTCGAGCATAATCCTGAGTTTGAGCAGAAACTGAATCTAAAAATTGTGCTGAATAAATTAAGTTTGCTAAACTCTTGGAACTTGCACCAATAGTCTATGATCAATAACCCCTCTTGAGGCCCGCACCTTTGGAACTAGGAGTCAAACTTGCGCTTCTTAGAGCTCAGCTAAGCACTAGGGATATCTGGTTAGGATGCTAAGCCTTGATGAGAGTAGATTATGTTTTTACAATAGAATAAGCGTTCATTTGTGGCTTACGATTTTCAGCCTACTGAGTTGTTTGTTTGAGGCAAGGTGTTCCCAGAGTCTACACCATCTTTTCCTTCTTAGCACTATGCATTTGCTTGAGGGCAAGCAAAGACTAAGTTCGGGGGAGTTGATATACACGTTTTTAGCACGTCTTAGGAGCATCATTTAGGTATATTATATATACATTTTGATACATTCTCATCTAGTTGGAGTCTAGATAGTATCTTTCATACACATTGACATGCATCTGCATACATACTACGATTTCTGAGTGTTCAGGTACTGGATGCGGGCAGATTGAGCCTCAGGTCGAGCTCAGATTGAGCCCCAGCTCGAGCTTAGATCGAGTTCATTACCGAGCCCCAGATCGAGCCGAGTTCGAGCCCCAGCTCGAGCTTAGATCGAGCCCATTACCGAGCACATGTCGAGCCCAATTCGAGCCCCAACTCGAGCATGGATCGAGCCCCTTTTCCAGACAAGATCGAGCCCACTTTCAAGCCCACGCTCGAGCCCAAGATCGAGTTCCATCGTCATTGGGCCAAACCAAGGCTAAAATTTACTGCTCATTGGGCCGAGTTTATCTAGGGTTTTGCTATGAGTTTAGTATAAATATTCTTACATGTTGCAAAAACCCATACGCTAGTTTTTACAATTGATTTTGCTTGCGAACTTAGAGCTTTGTAATCGAACCCAACTCTCTGATTTTCGAGTTTATTTTATGCAATTTAGTTTTACGTTAAGCGTTGATTTCATACCTTGTTCGAGTCCTTTATTGATGCATTCAAACCCTGAATTCGTGTTTGGTGTTAAACTTATGCGTTCTGAGTAGTCATCTAGGGTTCTTGAGGATGAGTTAGGTATACGTGATGCTTAGGTTTTCTAAGGCGCTTAGGGTTAGATTTATGTAAGTCTTTTCTGATTTGGTGTTATCATCACTAGTCTCATTCTGATCAACTGAGGCTTGTTCTGAGACGCTCTAGCACCGATGGGTGTTTGGTAGAGCGTCAGACTGAACCACTTCAGAGATTTACATGCTCAGCTCGAGGGATCGAATGTCTGAGGTGTGAATCGGCGCTAAGCGAGTTGATCGTTCATTCCGACTAGATTATCAAACGCCTATGGCGATAGGGTCTGTTAGTAGTCTACTCGAGTTTGTTTACCACGAGAGTGGACTCATTATTTCTGTTCACGTTGCCTAGAGATTAGCTCTATTGAGTGATATCAAGCGCCTAGTTAACTTAAAAGTCACGTTGACCCATGAAACTCACTCCTCAGGATCCTGCTTTCTCACCCTGCGTTAATTCCTTTTGATCTTGTTTGAATTATTTACAATTGCACTGCTTTGTCTATTTTCGTTTTAAAAAGGTTCGAATTAGGTTGTTAGAGAAACCACACTTTGATTGGCTTGAATTAGAGTAGTTAATTGCATCCCGGTTGATAATTACATTCCCAGTTGGATTGACACCTATTATACTACAACCGACGTACAAGTATAATAGGATTTGACAATAGAGTAAAAATCTGTTACCAATGATAGGAGCCTCGGTGGTGAGGTCTCGGATATGAATTCAACGGCTCGACCTTGGTGAGTCTAAATCGATGAATACTAGTTTTTGGCGGAATTTTGTGAATGAGAACCACAAAGGAGGGTGATTATTCCTCTGATAATCTCGGATCCGTCAAGTTGGAATGCTCACAAGCTTGACTCGTCTCTCGTTCTTGAATCCTCAAAAGAAAGAGAAGGCGTCTAAGAATTCTAACAAAGAGAAGTTCATAGTGTTTTTACATATTTTCAAGTCTTTTAAAATACAATGTAAGGTTTGAGCTTATATAGGCTCAATGCTACAACGGTAATATGGTTAAAATAGGAAGGAAATATCACATAATTAAGTCTCCAAAAGACAAGTGATGAGGGTTGTCGATCTTAGAGCTGTTGGAGAAGATTTGATGATCGACCGAATATGGAAAGTCTTCAATGGGAAGGATTCGCCTAATCATGTACGTTCTGGTGCATGGGAAGACTCTCCTGGGTGCTTCTGATTGTCTTAGAGTGTCTCCTTGTCGCCACACATAAGTTTGCAAGCTCTTAAGGGAAGTGGCTCCAAGACTTTCCTTAAACATATTGGGTTTGACCCTTCTTCTTGTAAAGCGGGTATCTGGAGGATCCGCCGGGCGTTTGATGCGTTCTTGGTCATTTTGGATCACTAAAAGACCCAAGAATAACTTCCAAGTGGTCCGGAGTGGAGAACGCTCCTGAGATGGGCTATGTTGCTCGAAAGTTGACGTTGTCGCGCATAAGGCCTTAGTGCAGAAGGTCCAACTTGTAAAATAGATAACTATCGGCTCCAAGCTCCGATTAGGCTGATTGAACCTCGAGTAGTTAGATAATTGAGTCAGGAATCCATATAAATAAACTCCATGTTCTAGTTCTCTTGGTAGCGTTTGGAGCCCCTTGATAAGTGAGTGTATATCTTCTTGATCCTCTGGGGAAGGTTGTTGGCATGAACTCCTTGCTTGCTGCTCTGGGTCTTGAGTGCTTGGTGAGTCATTGAGTTTAGACAGCTGAAGCATGTCTAATAAGATTTTCTCCCCTTTGTCTTTGACATGTTTCCCAAGGAAGGTCACCTCCCCTTTATCTTTGGCAAATTTAGCCCGAAACTCGACAACCGAGCCTAAACCTTGTCCTGCAGTCGATGGTCTTAGGATCATACCATCGAGGATCCTATTATCTTGAATAACGGATTTAAGCATAAGTGTTTCCAACTCTTGGAAATATTCCTCCACTTTCTTTCCACCTTGGTTCAACCTTCTAAGACTTTGATGTATTTCACAATGATAATGATTTGGTACAAATCGTCTCGTCATAATAGTACTGAGTTGATCCCAAGTAGCTATCAGTTCTTCACCAACTGTTCTTCTCGTTGTTACGAATTTTTCCCACCATGTAAGAGCGTAATGACTAAACTCCATCACAACTATCTTAACCTTGCTGGCCTCAGGAGGTTGCCTATAATAAAAAACGAGATCCATTTTCTTTTCTCAATTAAGATACACACTAAATCATTTTTACTGATAAAGGTTGGCATTTTTTTGAGCTTTATATTGTCAAATTGATGTCGCCTTTGATGTTCTAGTTCATCTCTTCGTCTTCTTGGCTCCCCTTCCCTTCTATGACTTCTCATACTATTGGTTGAACTGGAATAATATGATTTCATATACTGCAACACATCATCACCATTTTCTCCATTTGCGGGTCTACGATGGTGTGATCTATGAGATGGTGGTTTTCTCCATCATTATCCTCATATCCTCCATCATCAATCTCCGTTCGTTCACTCTACTTGTTTCTTCCTCATCGTAACTGGCCATCGGTTTCTAACGACAACAACAACAAAAACAAAAACAAGAACCGAATCAAAGCAACTATGGTTGAAACAGTCAGTCACTGCAGCTAAATTAATGGAAGATGAATAGATTTTGGGAAGATGAATAGTCACAAAAGAAGATGAACAATAATACTTTTCTTCAAGAAAAGATTGCATAAAAACGTAAAAATAATAGAATTAGAACTGAGACGCTTAGCTATGCCATAGTGCTATGATACTACTTGATGTGATCTTGACCCAAGAATGCTGAATTTGGCATGAAGAGCCATTGATTTATTGGTGATAAGATCAGAGATTGCAGAAGATATGAATAGATGAATGGTCTGGTATGATATGATGCGATACAGTGATACAATTGGTGGGATATGGTGGCTTGCGGTGCTGAGATGATGATGATGGTGATGATGATGATGATGATAATGATGATGATGATGATGATGATGATAATGGTGTCCTAATCAAGTGATCTATGAAAGGATCAAATGAAGAGATAGAGGGCTGCTACAGTTGATTCACACAAAAAGTAGACATAATTTCTTCGAAAGAAGAAAAAGGGGTTTGTTGGATTTACTCCAATGTTTAGTATAAGAACTCAATTGATCCAAAATATATTATCACAACAAAAGGATGGATGTCTTATTGATAATTTTTGTGCATAATATATAGAGGATGGAAATGACAAAGGCTCCTCCTTAAAAATGACGTAACCACAATAAATAAGAAAAAAATTGCATGCAAAGTTTGAATTCAAAATATGATTCTTCGGCTCCTTTTAATTGCTCATTCAGACC
Source organism: Lepidium sativum (assembly GCA_023374145.1). Lineage (NCBI taxonomy): Eukaryota > Viridiplantae > Streptophyta > Magnoliopsida > Brassicales > Brassicaceae > Lepidium > Lepidium sativum. The sequence continues at coordinate 17,280 of JAKUCM010008185.1, forward strand.
TCTCACTTATTTAGAGTCTTTTATCATACCAAAATAAGTAATATAGATGAAAGTAATTTACCTACCCTCATTAAAAGCTATACTTGAGAAAAACCCAATGGGAAAACTCGAAGCATAGAAAAAAAAGTACTAGATAAATCACTTAACTACTTAGTGAATACGTTGATCTTATTCGGATGCTTGAATAATGTTGATGTATCTTGTTATAGCTTCATGCTCTTTGTCTTGATTTTTTCTTAGCATATCCTACATGGTCTTAGCTAGTTCATTTGCGTTGCTCCTCGTTACCACTCCATTTGGTATCTCCAAAATCTTGGAAATATCTTGATCCTCCATTGTTCCAAAGTCAGTTTGTGAGCCATCAAGGATCTCATCAATCAGAAGATGAAACCAACTGAGTAGATCTGGGAAATTACTTGAGGCTACGACCCTCATGAAGGATAGTATAAATCTTGGAGATATATCAATAAATGTTTTAGGGTTACGTGACCAAAGGCACGATGGTGGAGGAGAAGGTGGAGCAAAATGCCCTATGCAACACTCGCTAGAGGATAAGAGAACACTTTGCAAGGTGGTGGTGGACGGCAAGGTAGGTCACCGCCAGATAAAAGAGGGGCTTTGAAGATCCAAACCTCATATTCTCCGGTAGAGGGAGAGGATGGCGATGTCATCAGAGGTGTCCTTGTAATCGGAGGACAATGCTTTGACAAATTTTAACGCTGGCCAAGCCTTCAGTTAGATGAGATAGTGAAAACTTAAAAGCAAAAAAAAAAGAAATCGCAGAGAAAATAAACAGATAAGAGACAAGAAGCGAGATTAGGTCCAACGCCAAAGAATGCTGTTTATGGTGTCGATGGCGAATTCTGTTTATGGCGTCGCCGGTGTCGGGAAAATAGGTTGAAGAAGCTTTCTTGATGTTTGGATCTGAAAGAAGATAATAGTTTCTTGCATAATAACTAACACCAGCTATTAAGTTCTCTATTATTTGTATTCTCTTGTATTTGCTTTCTTATAAACCAAAAACTCCATTGTTGGTTTAATCTGTTTTTGTTTAAATTCTATAAAATCCAAAAATGCTCAAAAAAATTATTTCTTTTGTTCTTGTCAGTTTTAAACTCATAAAACCCATAAAGTTGTTCTTTGATTTTTAGAAGTCGTTCACTATTTTCTTTAAAGGAAAAGCAAACAAATAAAATTCGTTTCCTAGTTTTAAAAATAATAAAACATAAACAAATTTCATTTTTTTGGGTTTCTTTTTGAAAAATAAAACAGTAAACGACGTCTAAAGATCCAAGCAATAATAGTTTCTTGCATAATAACTAACACCAGCTATTAAGTTCTCTATTATTTGTATTCTTTTGTATTTGCTTTCTTATAAACCAAAAAATTCATTATTAGTTTAATCTGTTTTTGTTTAAATTCTATAAAATCCAAAAATGCTCAAAAAAATTAATTTCTTTTGTTCTTGTCAGTTTTAAACTCATAAAACCCATAAAAATTGTTCTTTGATTTTTAGAAGTCGTTCACTATTTTCTTTAAAGGAAAACCAAAAAAATAAAATTTATTTCCTAGTTTTAAAAATAATAAAACAGAAACATTTCATTTTTTTGGGTTTCTTTTTGAAAAATAAAACAGTAAACGACGTCTAAAGATCGAAGAAATAATTATGGATCTTATGGATTTAAATCTACCAAGAACAAAAAGAACTAGATTTCTGTGAGTTTTCTAGATTTTATAAAATTGAAACAAAAAAAAAAATTAACAACTTTTATGGGATGTTTTTGGTTTATAAGAAAGCAAGTACAAAAATATAAAAAAAAATGGAAAGGAACAAAATAATATGGATATATAGGATATTTTAGTTCTGATACCAGATAATGAGGAACTCATATGGAGATCACTCAAATATGAACTCGCGGAAGACTTTAATGAGTCAATTCACACGAGAGCTAGATGGTGACATAATTGATTAATTCTCTCAATCGGTGGGGTTAATGAACCATAAATTTTGCATCTCAGAAACACTATAATCCACTGAAAAAAGAGACTAATGACTCACTCAAAAGACTTAGTTGATCAAGACTAAAACTTGAAAAGAACAAATTATTCACTTAATGATTTTAATAATAACTTGAAAACTAAAAATAAAGACATGAGCTTATAAAGCCACGAGTCTATGATCTCTTACAATAGTCGTAAAGTGTAATATGAGAAATAAATAACACAAAATTAAGTGGCCAATAGACAAGTAATGAGGGTTGTTGATCTTGGAGTCATTGGAAATTTGGTGATTGGCCATATATGAAAAGTCTACTAAAAAAAGGTTCGTCTAATCCTATGAATGATGGAGCATGGTATAACTTCTTTGGATGCTTCTAAGTTGTTAAAATAGTTTCATGGTTGCCACACAAAAGTGTTAAGTCTTTTAAAGAAAGTGGATTCCGAACTTGCCTTGTACGAAACCAAATCAAACCATCTTCTTGATTGGATTGTCTCTGGAGGATCTGAAGGTGGTTTCATGCGTTATTGGGTTTTTTTGGAACCATAAAATACCCAAGAATATTCTTCAGTGGTTCGAAGGTAAGGTCACATCTTACTTGGGCTGTGTAGTTCGATCTTTGACCGGACTTCTTTTCGACTGATTCAACTTCGAGGAGTTAGTCTCTTGAATCAAGAATCCATATAATATTGATTTGTAACTTGTTTTTTCTGAATTAGCTGAAAATTTTCAAATCTGTTTGGAGTTCAAATATAGCAAGTGAATTCATTTTTGTGTTTTCCTGAGACAAAACTGGGACTATTGTAATCTCTTCAAAAACCTATTGTTTGAAGTGTTTATTGAATGTTCAACCAAATCTTTTTGGTTAAATTGTTTTTCGTGTCTGATTTTTCTGGATTACATTATTTTGGGATAAATTATTACGGTCGAAGAGTCAACCAATTGGTCACTAAAATTAGTGCTAATCTCTCTCTTTTTTCTTGGTGCAGCAGCCCATCATTCTTCTAGGTCTTTGTAGTAATTTCGATATGGTTTTATGGTTCTTTGTTAAACCAGAAAAGCCAGCTTGATTTGTCCTGCTTCTTCAGATAAATAAAAATGCCCTGTTATACAAACAAGTTGGTAACATGATTACAAACAAACAAGTTCATGCAAATAATTTAGACTATTTCTAATAATTCCAGAGAATAATATTCAAGTTTATTAGGTACTAATACTTCGACGATCAGATGAATATAAAAGTGGTATGTTATACATAACCCATGAAAATTTAGAGAAAATGGCGAAATATAAAAATAACTTTATCAAATATATATAATGAAAATAAGGTTTCGAATTAAATATGGCAATGATAATATCATGGGCTTACAGTCTTTCAAAATAAAAGCCCTATAGTAATGGGCTCATCTCGTATTCTCTCTGTTTCCGACATGCTTATATTCTTGTAACTCAAACTTGCCATGATGAAAATAAATCTGTTTTGTTGGAGCATCTTACTTTCTTAACCATAAATATTAACAACTTTACTAGAATTTCACTTTTATATTTAAATTTAAATTTTATAAAAAATGGCAAAATGGATTTCTTAAATAAGAAACTTGGGTTCTTATTCTTCTTATTTAAGAATCCAATCTCTTCATTTATCATACTTTTATAATTTTTTTCATTTTTATAATGTTAAAAGCTCTAATAAGAACCCTTTATTGGAGGTGGTGTTAAGTCTCTAAACTTGACATGATGTTGACAAAAAAAACATGACACGATCTCTTTTCTAATTTAGAAGAATGAACTTCCTTTATTTTGTTAAAATAGATTGAATTATTCTTTGTTTTTATTTTGGGTTACCGCATTATTTTTTTTTACTTTATATATTTCTTACCAAAAAAAATATTTTTGGTCTAATTATTTTATATCTTAAATTTATATATATATTATTTTAGTACACCAATTGTCATGATTAAATATGATAGTACGTTAAACAAAAACTTAGCTCTTAGAGTAGTGTTTTAAAGTATTCAATTTATTTGTGTTTCTTATCAAAATTATGCTTTATCGATTAAATAGTTGACAACTAGTTAATTAGAAAAAAGTTTAAATAACAAATTTGAAATCAGTAAGATTCTTTTTGTCATCTACATTTCTTCATAAAGTCTTATGAATCCCCTATTGAATTGCGAAGTTAAATTTCGATACTAACATTCTTAGACAAGACAGGTGATCGTGCATTTATAGTCCATAAAAGTAGTAGAAGAAAATATTAGGATTTAGGATTTATAGAATTATATGAGGTATATACTTGTTTGTTTTTTTTAGAAGTTATCCTCATAAATATATGTTTTCGTAGATATCTTTCTACATTTTGACGAAATAAAGAACGGTAGAGGTAGAGATTAAGAGAATGTGTAGTTCTCACAATAAGGCTACTTTTCTGTTTTGCTTTAATTTGCATTCTTGCCGCTTGGATCCGAATTTATAATATATCAAATGTGGTCGATAATCAAAAAGATATCAAAGACTGCATAAAAAACAGAACAAAAATCGTTACACCGTTGAGGTAGTAAGATGCAATTTGCAACCAAGAGATAAATAATCATGATATTTTGGATTCTAAAATCAAATAAAATACACAAACAAATGAACCATTTGAACGTCAATACAATCCAATTTATCTAAAAAGGTAAGAAGATAGACTTTCGTAGCACTACAAAAATTTTATTTGAGCTATTGTAATAATTATATTGTAATAGTAATAATAATTTGGTATAGAATAGTAATAATTATAATATTTTATGATATTTTGTATACAATTTTGTTATGAATTTATTGGTTAAGAATCATTGTGACTATATTTTCGTAACAACTTGTGATAAATTTATTATTAAATTAATTCGTCACAAATATATTGTGACGTTTTGTATTGACCAATATACGATTTGGTGATATTTATATTATAACCATTTACATATCATTACAATTTAATAACAATAATTTGATATAACAAAATATATGTGTTATTTTGACGAAATATTATGTATCAATTTTTTTTTTGTAATGTTATTTTTTATTTCCAAAACGTCGTGAACTAAAATTATAGTTTTGATTGAAAGAGATAATAAGAGATAGTGTGATTTTAAAAATGTAATTGATGAATAAAAAAATACAAATCGAATAATTGGGTTGATATGAATTGAGACTGAGTTCTAAGAATCGAAATGAAGAATCATTGAATAGACCTATTTGAGGGTAACGGTTTCCTTAACAGATAAAGAATTAATCAGAGAGTGATGGTGACTGCTTCAAATTCCTTTTTATTCTGACTGGTTACAATTCGAAGTTCCCATCATAAATGTTGTCTTTTTCTCTTTTCTTTTATTGGATTGCTTTTTATTTATTTATTTCCGCTTTTTTTTAAATATATTTATAACAAAAAGTTAATACTTTCATAACTCGAAGTGAAGTGTATAAGCTTACCTATTTATAGATCTATGTATCTTGACAAAATCATGTGACTATTGAAAAGTTATTTGTGGCCAATAAACTGCTATAACATGTATCATGTGTCAACTCTCTTATGATTTTTTTCCCAACAATTAAATTAATAAGATATAATTTATAGTTCAAATTCATTTCTAATTTTTTAGTAATTATTTTATGAATGGGATAAAGATGAATTTTAGCTGTTTTAAATCATTGTTGCAACAGCAAATGGTATCTAGCTCTAGTGGCAGGCGGTACGTCCACTTAAGGCAGCGCATTTGCATAATCCGGGATCGAATCCCTATATCTACATTATGTAGGAATTTGGCTATTGGGGCCGGCCAATTGTGGCTCAATATAATTTGTCGTTGAAAAAAAAAATCATTGTTGCAACATTTAATCACCAAATTGAAATGAATTTTCATTAGAAAAAATTTATCAACATCTTCACCATTGTAATAGAAATAATGCCAGTTAAATGA
>JAKUCM010008186.1:0-15468 GCA_023374145.1 Lepidium sativum
GTGGGTGCTGTTACATTTTTGTTTCTTATAACTTCATGTTGTCTATTTCATTTTCGATTATCAGAGAATAAAAGATTTTAAGCAAAACTTTCTTTGTGTTCTCTGTTCTTTTTTTTACTCTATTTCTTCTAGTGTTTTGTCTCGTAACAACAAACAAACATAAAAGGAAGATGGGAGAACAATTTGTGGAAACAGTTGTGACGAATGTAAAATTATCACTTGCTCCTACAATAGCAACAACTGTAATGACCTGGTACATGATACTAATGTAGAAGAATATGGTGAAAAAAGTATAGGAACCTGCGAAGAAAAATCAAAAGACTTCAACTGCTACGATGGCTTCCAATTTGAAGTCGTTGATGTCCCAATGAGCATCAGGAGTTGGAATTCTCAAAGAGCGGGGAACACCGAGACTGTTCAACATATTAGCGAAGTTCATGGCAAGTTTTTTCTAGACTTCGTTTTCGTTATGGAGACGAAAGAGAAAGATGTTTACAAGAAAAAGCTGCATGATTCTTTAGGTTACAACAATTTATTTACAGTTAAACCCATTGGGTTGAGTGGTGGGTTAGCAATGTTTTGGAAGGAGTCTTATATAGTGGATGTGTTGTACGCTGATGCGAAAATTATTGATTTGAAAGTTAAAATACATTCAATTTTCTTTTATATCACATGTGCTTATGGGGATCTAATCCAAGAAAATCGAAGACTTGTTTGGGACCGTCTAAACATGATGAGACTTAATAGAGATGATGAATGAGTGTATCTTGGTGATTTTAACGAGCTTCTGCATAATTCAGAAAAGAAAGGTGGACCTTAGAGAAATGAGAGTACGTTCTGGAACTTTTGGAATGTCGTATCGAATTGCAAACTCAGCCATATACAAAGCTATGGAAATCATTTCTCTTGGGTTGGATGGAGGGATAATATATGAATACAATGTCGTCTTGACAGAAGTTTCAGCAATGATAGCTAGTTTAGATTATTCCCACAAACGAGTATGAGGTACATGGATATGTGGGGTTCAAACCATTTACACATTGTGGTGTCTTTCACGACAACATTATCTCAGAGAGACTCAAAAAGTTTCACATATGATAAGCAATAGGGGCTAAAATGTGGCTTTAAAGAGGCAACAATAGATGGTTGGTTAAACATGTGTGAAGAGGACAATGTTCAGTTATCAACACGGATTAGAAACTGCCGCAAGCTTTAAGAACATGTATAAAAGAAGATGTGGCTAAGAGTAATCCGAACGACTATGATTTAAAGCAGATGAAAAGGGTGTTAAGCCAAGCTTACAAGGATGAAAAATGCATTCGCTGAAGGAAGGTGACCGTAATATGCAATATTTTCACAATAGTGTGAAAAGTAAGAAAATTTGGAATCAGATCCATATGATTTATGGCAGCCAGTATCGAGAATAGATTTCAGTCGAAAGAGGAAGTAGCGGTTGACTATTTTATGGGTTTGTTTACAAGTTTTAATTCGCAGAATATTGACTCAGTTTTATCATACTTCGAATCCCAAGTGTCACGTATTTGGAGATACATAAGAGTAGTGGTTACTATTGACGAGAATAAATGTGCTGGAGCGGATGGGTTTACGGCCAAGTTTTACCAACAGTCTTGGGAAGTGGTAGGTCATGGTTGTGTGAAGCTATTAAAGGATTTTTCAGAGATAACACTTTCTCATCGGACTGGAATTTCACTCATAAATGCTTAATCCCCAAGACGTCAAACCCATGTCGGATGATAGATCAACGACAAATAATTCTTTGTTCAGTGCACTATAAAATCATTTATAAGGTGTTGTGTGCTAGACTTAAGAAGATTTTCCCGGATGTAGTTTCTCAAATGCAAAGGGCTTTTGTGTTAGGCAGGGTCATCTCAGATAACATAATGGTAGCTCACAGACATATACATTCCTTGCGTAGCAAGACTACATCGACATCAGGATATATGGCCATTAAGACTGTTATGTCGAAGGTGTATGACAGAATGGAGTAGACATTCTTAGAAATTTTGTTGAAGAAAATGGGTTTTGATCATAAATGGGTCACATGGTTTATGCATTATGTAACAACTGTCACATACACTTTACTACTTAATGAGCAGGTTCATGGTCTCATTAAGCCCATTAGAGGCTTACGACAAGGCGACCCACTCTCACCTTTTCTATTTGATTTATACAAAAAAGTTGTTGTACATATTTGAAATAATGCTGAGATGGAAGAGAGGATTAGCGGATATTGAATATCGTCGTCAAGTCTATCGGTACACCATATATTGTTTGTTGATGATTTTATATTGCTATTTAAAGCAAATAAGAAGGAAAGTGAATACATTAGAGCATGTTTGCAAATGTATGAAAGTGCCTCAAGTCAAAGTATCAACTATCAGAAATCGTCAATCTATTTTGATGCAAAGAACATTCTAGTAATTGTGAAAGACAGCGGAGAGGGAATATATTTGGGTTGCCTGAATGTTTCTGAGGATTTAAACGATAATTACTAAGCTTTATCCATGAAAAACTTCAATCCCGCATAAATGGGTGGTTCGCAAAATCTCTATATCAGGGAGGTAATAAATCCTGTTAAAAGCAGTAGCTTCAGCTCTTCTCGGTTATGTTATGATGTGTTTTAAACTTTTTATTCATACATGCAAGAATATAGCAACAACAATGCGGGAATTCTAGTGGAGGAATTGCACTAAAAAGAAAAAGATTCCTTGGGATGCTTGGAATAAACTATGTCGTACTAAGCAAGAAAGATGTCTAGGCTTTAAGGATTTAGGTCATTTTAACCAGTCTTTGTTTGGTAAACGAACCTGGAAAATGTGTTGGAATATAGGTCTTAAATTTGATTAAAAGAATGAACCAAAGTTATTTGGTTTGGTTTATTGAATTTAAGTCTGTACCAACAATAACTCGGTTCAATTTAATGAGAGAAAAGCTACGTTGAGATACGAATCCTCATTGTATAAATATACAATGAAGGATACGTTACAATAGTCGAAAAGCTTCGGGAAAAATCGATCAAAAAATCGTTATCATTCTTCGAAGTAATCTTCGATCTAAAACTCAGCGACTTCTTGAAGCATTCACCTTGGAGATCTCGATACACAAGATCTTCAAAACAAAGGAGAACTCTTTCTCAATTCCTTTTCGGTGAATCCAGTATCGGGATAGGAAGGGCAAATTGTTAAAGTTCAGAAGCTAGAAGCTTCGACTCTGGGAAGAATACTGACATCGAAATTCACTCGTCTTCAATCTCGAGAACTAACAATCTTTAACAATTTGATCAAAAGTAGAGACGGAAAAGTAAGATGGCGAGACATGGATGCATTCCGGATTTGTCAAGACTTCAACCTCTTACCGGAGTCAATTACCAAAGATGGTCCGAAGAACTGCTGTTCTTCTTCCAAGAAATAGGTTTAGATTATGTGCTGTTCGAAGATTGCGAATCTTCAAGAAACAAAGCTCCTAAGGATCTCGTAGATTCTGATTCCTTTCAAAACCTCAGGCGAAGTGAAATCCAAGGAGAACTCAGACGACTCTCCGTTGCAGAAGGTTTCTAGCTCAGATATGAACACTACAAGAAAAGTAAGCGAATTATGACAGAAAAACCGGTCAATAATGGTAGGAAACACTCCAAATCCGATGGGTATTGACGGCTCTGAGTTGTGGGTTTGAGATGGTCGGAAACCCAATATCGGTCGGTAAGCGCGGGAAATTTCCGACAACAAACGTTTGGTCAGTCATGGTCGGAAAGTTCCTGTCAGAAACGGTCGATAACGTTCCGTCAATAGTAGTCAGAAAATGCTGTTGATACCCGTCAAAGAGTGCTGTCAAAAACGGAAGGAAGGCGGGGTCAAAAACTGTCGGAAATAACCGACGAGAACCCAACACTGTATGCTCGTTTTCAAAAGTCGTAGGAAAGGTGGCCGTCAATAAACGTCGGTAGTTTCTGACCACTACCGACGGCATATTAAGTATTTTTTTTTTGATGTTTGCCGTGATATAAACGATTGGAAATTCAATTTTTTTGATCAAAAAAATAGAAATCAAAATGTTTTAAAATTTATACATAACGGGAAGTTGGTTTATAAAATTAAGACCTAAAATGTACTATACACAATAGATTAGGGATATGTAATAAATCTAGTTACCGGGAGATGTATCTGATAGTGAGTTCCCTAAAGCCGAGAAGCTGTGGAAAATGGCATGGAATTTGGTGAGTTCCACCATCTGTTCCTTCTGCATCCTCTCAAAATCTTGGAACTTTGCATTGTTTTCCTGAATTTGACGCTCTATAACCTTCTGCTTCTCCCGCAGCTAAGTAAGCTCCTCCCGCTCTTGTTGTGATAAACGGCTGTGCGAGGGACGTGTTGGGAAACCATCTGAGTTGACGAGGTTCCCAAGGCTGAAAGGACGTCCCTTAGTACGCAGAGTCGACTGAAAAAAAATCCAGTGGTTCATAAAATAATATTCTAAAAATAACTGAAAGTTAAAAAGTACCTCAATAACGAGTTGGTCTATTTCTTCACGCGTCAATTGTGCAGAGCTGCTTTCGCCGTCCTGACTCCGCTGGGTCACAATGTCGTCCCTTTTTCGCCTAACTATGGCGAGGACGTCGAGGACCTTCTTGCCCTCTACAACACGCGTCTTCTTGTTGGTGTGCGTGTCCTCCAAAAGTAACAACAAGTCTGGTTCCTCGCCAAGTTGAGAAGCCTTACCAACATTTTTCTATATTAGTAAATAATTTTAATTTAAATTATTTATAGAACTAATGAGAAAAACGACGTACCAAAATGCGGGGAACGTTGCTCATACGTCTGAGCACCATTGTTGTGCGTTGCAATGCCAAATCCTCCCTGATCGCTTTTCCTATTGGTTGTATTCCTACTAGCCACCTTCTGTGTTTCTTCGCGTTCCCAATACAAGATGAACTCCCTGAAGCATTCTGGGTTGCAATATATTGGGACCTCGCCTTTACCCCCTTTCCATAATTTTTTCCACTCGTGAATGTTGTTTTTGTAGGAGGTGCTGCACTGCTTGTCAAATTCGTCTCTCACCCGCGGAGTAAACTCAACATCCCAGTTATAGTCTTGCTGGAAAAAAAATGGTTGTAAATATTTGAAAAAATTGTGTAAGTAAATAATTATTAATTGACACATAATTTTTAAAAAAATACCGTGAATTGTTTGAACCAACTCTCCTTCAAGGATTGGGGGAAATCCTTGTATCTAGGGTATGCAAAAGGGAGCTGATGGTGAATCATACGCAAAATGAATTTTCTAATCCCCTTGTCATACCGAAACCTACCAAAAAAGCATGAAATATATGTCTAAAAAAATTAATAATAAAAAAAAGGTTTTACAAAACTAACCAATGATCACCGTTGGTTGGATCGAGCTTCGGCAGGTGAGCACGACCTTCCGCAGTCAGGAGCTGCGAAATGGTGAGATTCGCAACAGTACCTTGCTGCTGAGAGTCAGGAATAGATCTCGGGCTAGGTGTTGGACTCTGAGTTTGATCAGAGTCGAAGCCCTGAGAACTATGTCTAAGTCGCTGGAAGTCACTGTAGCTGACCCTGCACCACAAGAAAAAAAAAATTTACCAAATTCAAGAAAATTTAACCACTTTTAACTATAACCGTATAATTTTTAAAGCACGTAACTGAAAGTAAAAATCTTGGTAACACTTAAAAGTCAAAATAAAAAAACTAGAACCATCACACATACATAAACTATAAGTATTTGACATACTATAAAATACTATAAAATCCGATTAAAAAATTGAGCATCATCGAGAAAGTTACGTCTTATACCGTATAGATTTTAAAAAATCTACGTTTGAATAGCGAAGATGGTTGAGAGTTTTAAGAACTCTCAAATTGAAAACTAGAACATTCTAAAACCATCAAGAACAAATGGAGAGAACAATTTTATAAAGTAAAATCAAACCCAAAATCGTGTAATACACGAACCGTAAGACCGCACATTCTAAAACCCCATAACTACACAATTTGTTCACGTAATGAAGACCTAAACACACGATTACTACAGATGACTAAAGACAATAACCACACGATTACGAAGGTGACCGTTCGCTAACACCGAAGCTCTAATTTCCCTAAATCCAATTTTAACCAAAAGATGAAACAATAAGGAAGTTCGTTGCGGGACTTACATGATGAATCGAGTCAGCCGAAATGGTGGAAAGGTCCGCCGGAGGTGGGGCGCGAAATCGCCTGGGAGAAGAGGATTCATTTCACCGGTTATGGGTTGAACAAAAATGGGGAAGATGAAGTGCGAACACTGGATATTAAATCAGGTCCGGTCAGTAACGGTCACTACCGGTGGGACAATAAAAATTTAATCCACGTGGCAGCGGCTTCCGTGAAACATTTCCTTGTAACGCCTAATTAGGCCGCGAAATTTTCCCTCCTAATACGGTAATAACGGTCGGTATAAACCGACCGTTTCCGACCACTTTTTTTTTTCTTCTGGAAAAAAAAAGCATACATTGCTTCACATATTAATAATGCATTATTAATTAGAAAAAAACTGGTTTCAAACTACAGATGAATATTTCTTGCAATTATACATTGCGTAACATATTAAATTAAAAATTTAATGTTTTTAATTTATAAATGTAAAATAATTACTGATCAGAATCAGACCCCTTGTCTACTGATCCTGACTTAGAAGTCGAGGCATAATTATATCCAAATTCTCCAATATCTTCGTCTGAGTTTTCATGGACCGTAGCATCTGCATGTTGTGTTATATCAACACAAAGGTCAATACCGAGTGAAATCTCGAGGGGTCCAATTGTTCCTGCAGTATTTTGCTGCATAGGAGCATGTTCAGAAAAAACATTTAGCCATCTTCGTGGGTTTATAGATGCCACTGCTATCCATCCGTTTTTTCTTTGTGAGACTTGTGGATAGGAAATATAGCAAACTTGGTCAGCCTGTGACGCAAATATAAAAGGTTGGAATTTCTGCAGCTTCCGTTTAGAGTTAATAGATGTGACACCAAACTCATCGACACGAACCTCAGTTCCTAACGTAGGATCGTACCAGTCACAATAGAAGATAATACGCTTCAAATCAAGAAATCCAGGGTAACGAACCTCAAGTACCCGTAGGACACCAAAATATGTTGTGTCCCCTGCCGTAGACGACACACCGTAATCAGATGTGGGTCTTCTCATGCCTTCTCTAAGAATTTTGAATGTGTAACCCCTTGTGCAGTACATTGGATATGCATTCGCCAAACCAAGCGGGCCCATCACAAACTCTTGTAACCATGTAGGAAATGATTGCCCATGTGACGGACCATTCATCACCTATAATCAATATAAGATATACATTATTACTTATAGGATTTAAGACTATGTAGTCAATGAAAACACGACTATAAAACGACTTACATAATAATGTAGCCACTCTGTGAACTCGTCTTCTTTTCTAACATATAGGTCTTCTTCAGAGTCTAGAGGGTAAGCAGATCTAATTTGTGCCATGTATAAACTAGCAATAACATCAAAAACATATAAAATATATTTTTTAACAATGGAATAGTATGAAACATATCTTATTTTCTCATCAATAGACTCACCGTTCTAGCTCGTCAATCGCATCGCAGTTATTAGCAAGATACATGTGCAAGGTTTTCATCTTTGGCGTACTTAATTTTCTTTGTTTTGCTTTCCCACTAAGTCGTCCGATTTCCGCAAACATGTCAGGAACGAATGCTTGATATAGTGGGCGTTCGCCACCATCATCATGGCGAGGTGGTCTTCGACTCTTTGTTTGTACTTGCGGATGAAAGTACATTGCATTGAAGTTCGCCATTTCTTCATTGATGCTTTGTGCAACAATTGAACCCTCCACTTTGCTAAGGTTTTTAACCTTTTTTTTTAGCTGGAACATGTATCATTCGAATGGATACATCCATCGATACTGAACTGGCCCACCAAGCTCTATATCAAAAGTCAAGTCCTCATCAACGTTTATATAATCTATCAATAGTCGAAATGCATGTTGGAAAATAAAATTACCTGCTTCTCTTGGGAGATGGATAGGAAGATGTTCCATTACATCAAAGAACGATGGAGGGAATATTTTTTCAAGATTACACAAGATAACTGGAATTTTCTCATTTAAATTTTTAATTCCGTCTGAAGTTAAGGTTCGAGCACACAAGTCACGGAAAAAAGCCCTTACACCTGCGTTAGTTGTACATATAAAAGTAATTGTACAATTTAAGCTAAAAAATGCCAATTTTCTGTTAACATATTTCAAGTTTACCTGTAATCGCTGTGTGTACATTTCTTGGTAAAAGATACGCAAACGGAAAAGGAAATAGGCGTTGCATAACCACATGAAAATCATGACTCTTCATCCCAGTAAATTTACCATCCAAGCTATCAACACAATCACGCAGATTTGATGCATATTCCATTAGGGAATTTGACCTCGTGTTTAATCCAATAAAAAAAATTAACTATTACATGACATTAAACGTCTAATTAGAAAAATTAAAATCATTTACACTATTATAATGTAACATTTCATTTACCTTTTTCGCAGCATCCAACCTGAATATAGGGAAAGGCCCAACTTTATTGTTCCCTCGTATATGTAGTGCTCATATATCGCAAATTTCTGGAAAGTCTAATCTAGATTTCAAATTGTCTTTCGTTTTCCCCGGAACACTCATAACAGTATTTATTATATTCTCAAAGATGGTTTTCTCAACACTCATAACAGTATTTATTATATTCTCAAAGACGGTTTTCTAAACAATGCCTTAAAAGGTGATTTTTCCAATACGGCAAATCCCAGAATATACTCTTCTTGTACCAGCTGTGATACTCCCCCACACCATCAACAAGATAATGTCCGTTTCCCCCGCAATCTGCTGTTCGCTCGGCACCAAAATCTCTTAGTTGGGTTAATATCGATGGACCATCTGGTTCAGGCGGTGGACCATACATCACTTTCCTGTTTTTTGTAAACAGTGTTGTGCTTTTCCGGTATGGATGGTCCTTATGAAGAAATCGCCGATGGCAGTCAAACCAAGAAGTCTTCCTACCATGTTTCAGCTGGAACGCTTCTGTGTTATCTTGACACCAGGGACATGATAGCCTACCATGTGTTGTCCACCCTGATAACATTCCATAAGCCGGGAAATCACTTATAGTCCACATTAGGACTGATTTCATGTTAAAATTTATCCCACAGGAAACATCATATGCATCTACGCCACACTCCCGTAACTGATTAAGCTCATAAATGAGCGGCTGTAAAAATACATCCAGTGATCTTCCAGGACGCTCTGGTCCAGGAACAAGGACTGTTAAGAATAAGAACTATGACTTCATACACAGCGAGGGTGGTAAATTGTATGGTGTAACAATCACGGGCCAAACTGAATATTGCCTCCCATGTTTCCCAAACGGACTAAACTTATCTGTACTTAACCCGAGATATACATTCCTCTTTTCCCCAGCAAAATCTGGGTATATAGACTGAAAATACTTCCACGCCTTTGCATCTGAAGGGTGCGCAATCTCCCCTTGTGAATTATGTTCGCCATGCCAGCGCATTGCTGCCGCTGTACGTTCTGACTGGTATAACCTCTTCAACCTATCGCCTAGAGGTAAATACCACATACGCTTGTGTGGCACGCGTCCTCTTCCGCTACTTTCCACAAACCGAGGCTTACCACAAAATCGACATTTTCGTGCATATGAATCCGCTCTTCAATATATCATACAGTTATCAATACAAACATCTATCATTTCATAAGGTAATCCAAGGCATGCAACCAATTTCTGAACCTCTGAGTAAGAACCAGGCGCAATGTTATCTTTGGGGAGACTCCTCTTAAACAAATTAGCAATCGCATCAACGCATGTCTCAGCTAAATTGTAATCTGTCTTGATATTCATCAAGTCGGTTGCAGTTGATATTGTTCAACATTTATGTGAGTATGGAATCCGCAAAGGATATCTAGGAAAGCTTAAAGAAAAAATATGGTGGAGAAGATGAAGGAAAGAAACAGTATGTCACCTCACGCTGGACCACGTTTCAGATGAAGGACAAACTTCTTGTTCTTGAACAGCTAGTAGATTATTAAGCCATAGTCTCAAAGATTCAAGCCAAAGGTATAAATATTGACAATAATCTAGCTGCTCATGGATTGATAGATAAATTGCCCTCTTCTTGGAATGACTATCGATCAAAACTCAAGCTTGAGAAAAAGAAAATGAATCTGGACATGCTAATCTCGGATATAATGATTGAAGAAGCAAATCAAAAGTTTCAAGGAACTTCTGCATTTTCTAGCTTAGAAATATTTGATACGAATCTTGTTGAAGGCTCCTTCACAAAGGGAAAAAACAAGAAGAAGACTAACAAACAGCTAAAGAAGTACAACTAGAATCATTCAGTGGAGTTTAAGAAGAAAATAAAATGTTGGAACTGTAATCAAGTGGGGCATAAGAAACAAGACTGCAGGATACCTCCCGAGCTGAAAGAGTCTGCTAAGGTCAATCTCACAGAAAACTTGGTGGTTGTGGTCACAGAAGCTAATTCAATGTCTGACAAAGTAGACTGGATAATTGACTCTGGAGCAACAAGACACATATGCAATTAGGAAGCTCTTTTTAAGAATCTAGCTGTTGCAGGCTGCGAGAATGTACTCTTAAGAGACGCCAGTGCCTTGAAGGTCTCTGGAATCAGAGAGGTTGAGCTGTCATTGTCATCTGGTAAAGTCCTCACATTGACTAAGGTTCTTTTAGTACCGAACATGCATATAAATCTTATCTCTAGTGGGTTGTTGATGGTTGCTGGAATCAAACAGATTATAGATTAGGGAAAATGGTTTTAACTTAGAATAATGAATATGTTGGGAAAGCCTTTTGCATCAATAACCTACTTGTATTAGAAACCGTGAATATCAATAAAGTTGGAGACTTTGCTTACCTATGTTGTAGCTTTGGCGAATGGCATGGTAGACTAGGTCATCTAAATTCTAACTCCATGAATCTTCTAAAGCACTTAGGTCTCATTTCAATGAAATCAATTAAACCTACTAAAAGGTGTGAGATCTGTGTTGGAGCAAAACACTCAAGAAAACCATTTAAAATTCCCATAATTAGAAGCTCAAGTCTTCTAGAACTTATTCACTCGGACATAGCAGATTTTAAGAATACATCGAGTAGAGGTGGAAAGAAATACTATATAACTTTCATTGACGATTTCTCCAAGTTTTCTCAGGTCTATTTACTAAATACAAAGTATGAGGCTTTTGATATCTTTGTTCAGTTTAAGACAGAGGTGGAAAAACAATTAAACAGAAGCATTAAAAGATTCAGGTCAGACCATGGAGGTGAGTACACATCTGAAAGGTTCAAGGCATTCTGTGCAAAGGAAGGAATCATACATGAATACTCAGCTCCCTATACACCCCAGCAGAACGGTACAACTGAGAGGAACATGATGAACTCCATGTTGTTGAGTTCTGGGCTAAGTGACCAATTGTGGGGGGAAGCTGTACTTTCTGCATGTTACATATTGAATAGAGTGCCACATAAAGGTTTGAATGTGACACCTTACAGACTGTGGAAGGGATACTCTCCTAATCTAAGCTTCCTAAGAGTATGGGGCAGCCTAGCAAAAATTGGTATACCTGAGTTCAAGAGAAGCAACATAGGGAACAAAATTGTGGATTCGATGCTGATAGGATATGCCTCGAACAGCGCTGCATACAGATGTCTAACTTCAATGTTGAGACCATGTCACTAGGACATGTTCTGGAGTCTAGGGACGTGGTATTCTTTGAGGAGAATTTTCCCTTTAAGAAACCTGCAAGAGTCATACCCATTGATCACAGTACAGTCAAAAGAGTTGCAGAGATAATTAGCATGTGTCCTAGAGAGAGTAAGAGAATCAGAACACAAAAGGATTTTGGACCTGACTTCATCACTAGTTACTTGGCATAACATGAAGAACTAAGTGAGGAATTTGTGTTCACTTTTCTTATTGAAGAAGACCTTGCATCGTATACAACCGCCATGAAGTCAATTGATGTCATGTTTTGGAGAGAGGACATAAGTTGTGAATATGAATATATCCTTTCAAATCATATGTGGGAGCTGTTTGACTTACCGACTGGTTGCAAAGCCTTGAGGTGCAAATAGATTCTGAAATAGAAATTGAAATCCGACGAAACCATAGAAAAATATAAGGCTGGACTAGTTGTTCAAGGATTCAATCAGAAACATGGAGTGGATTATTTTGACACTTATTCACCAGTGTCTAAAATAGCTTCCATCAGGTTGTTAATTGTTGTGGCCTCTTCTCACAAGCTAATTGTACATCAAATGGACGTTAAAACGGCATTTCTGGATGGAGATCTAGACGAGGAGATTTACATGATGCAACCTGAAGGCTTCATTGAGGAAGGACACGAGAACAAGGTATGCAAACTGAAAAAAATCCCTCTATGGACTTAAGCAGGCACCTAAAAAATGGTTTGAAAAGTTCAGTACCACTTTATTAGGAAAAGGTTTTTCATTGAACTCTGGAGATACATGTATGTTCAGTAAAGGAACAAGCAGATAATATGTGATCATTTGTCTATACGTAGATGATATGTTGATATTGGGAACATCTCGAGAAGTAGTAACAGAAACTAAGGATATGCTAAACACGCAGTTTTCTATGAAAGACTTGCAAGAAGTAGACGTAATCCTATGTATCAAGGTATTAAAAACCAGAAGCGGATATACTTTAAGTCAAGCACATTATATATAAAAGGTGCTCAGGAAATTTAACTTTTGGAACGAGGCACCTGCTAGAACTCCATATGATTCTTCACTCCATCTATGCAAGAACATAGGAGAAAGTGTGCAACATGAAGAGTATGCAAAGATATTGGGCAGCGTGATGTATTTGATGAAATGCACGAGGCCAAACATTGCCTATGCAGTTAGTATACTGAGTAGATACACTCACTGTCCTAGTAGTGATCACTGGAAGGCATTGCACCGACTTCTTAGATACCTTAGGGGAACCATGAATTGGTGTCTAAGCTATGGAGACTCATCTTGTGTAATAGAAGGTTACTGTAATGCTAACTGGGTCACTGACAAGGATGAGATTAACTTCACTAGTGGCTTTATTTTCACACTGTCAGGAGGAGCAATATTCTGGAAGTCTTCAAGGCAGACTTGTACTACACGATCAACCATGGAATCTGAGTTGATTGCTTTAGAGCTGGCAAGTCAAGAAGCAGAATGGTTGAGAAATGTACAAGCTGATCTTCCCATGCACGGAAAGGTGTGTTCTTCTATCTCTTTGAGATGTGATTCTCAGTCAGCTTTAGATGTAGCTATGAACAAGCTGTATAATGGGAAGAAGACACACATTAGATTAAGACACAAACTGATTAGAGGCTTGATTGAAGCTGGTATTGTGTCACTAGAATTTGTTCGTTCTGGGAAGAACATTGCAGACCCATTCACTAAAGGGTTGTGTGGACGTATGGTTCTGGACACATCTCGAGAAATGGGACTCAAAGAGCTGAAGTTGTAGTCTTTGGTAACCTCACCAAGTGGCTCATTAAGTTGAAGCTTCATTGGTTCAAGCAGACGAACAAAAGAAAGACTTGGAACAACTTGATGTAAGTTAGAGTGATAAGTTTGTACTATTGTTCAAATGATCATCAACAATGTAACTTATTATTATCAAGGCAGTTTAAGACTAAAAGGCTTAAGCATGTTGTACTTGAGGGAAAAAACTGGTTAACGTAAGTAAGACGTTAAGTTCACAAAAACCTTTATGAGTGAATGCTTAGGGATTGAAGTTGATTCAAGTCATGTGTACGATCAACTCCTCTTGTTAGACAACCTTAAGAACAATATGTGGGGGATTGTTGGAATATAGTTCTTAAATTTGATTAAAAGAATGAACCAACATTATTTGGTTTGGTTTATTGAATTTAAGTTTGTATCAACACTAACCCGGTTCAATTTAATGAGAGAAAAGATACGTTGAGATATGAATCCTCATCGTATAAATATACGATGAAGGATATACGTTAAAATAGTAGAAAAGCTTCAGGAAAAATCAATCAAGAAATCGTTATCATTCTTCGAAGTAATCTTCAATCTAAAACTCAGCGACTTCTTGAATCATTCACCTTGGAGATCTCGATACACAAGATCTTCAAGACAGAGGAGAACTCTTTCTCAATTCCTTTTCGGTGAATCCAGTATCAGGATTGGAAGGACAAATTGTTAAAGTTCAAAAGCTAGAAGCTTCGACTCTGTGAAGAATACCAACATCGAAATTCACTTGTCTTCAATCTCGGGAACTAACAGAGTGCTCACACGTCCAGATCCATTGCTAGCTTAAATACTAAAGAGCCATTATTTCAAGAATGGATCTTTTCTTGAGAGTGGAAAAAGGAGAAGACCATTTTTTTGGTGGCGAAGTTTATATATCAGTAAAGAATAAATATCACATGGGTTGTTAAAGCAAGTATAAAGTGGACAAAACACTCTAATTTGGAACAAGAAATGGCTGTTTGACAACAAACCACGATCACTGACTGTAGTTCATTGTTCGTATGTGAATGTCAAATCTTGTAAAGCGATGGGATTTAGCCAAATTACATCATCGCTTTACAAGATTTGACATTGATCTCATTATACAACTGAATCTCTTTGTTGTAATGTCGGATATATACCGTTGGTGTGGGACCACAAATGGTAAGTATTCAATGAAGAGCGGATGTCATCTTGTAGATAAGCTAACGTCTGATAATTCTCATCAGTCTACCCACGTTTCGATGGTGGATAATTATGTCCGGAGAAAACTTTGGAAAACTAGAACTTTACCTAAGATACACCATTTTCTTTGGAAAGTAATGGCATGAGCTTTAGCAGTGGCAGATAACTTACATCGGAGAAGCATGAGCATACGCAACCAATGGTAGAAGATAATCGAGCCTTTTCCTTCAATCTTAACACTCGAACCATCTCCAAATCTCAGCTTGCCTTTAATCTCTGAGTTTAGCTATGAGAAATAAGATATCTCTCCTGTCATGGGATTGTTTGCTCCATTGTCAAGATACCACTCACCACTCTCGTTGTTTCCTTCATTAAACTTCTCTGGAAACACTTTCTCTTCGTTAAGAAGAATCACTTCATGCATATATATTGTTTCATCAGCTTCATCTGTCTCTGAATCATCTTGTTTATCTTCTACTTTATTCAGCTCTTCAAGTTTCTTTTTCCTTTCTGGACAAACTGAGGCAATGTGCCCTTTCTTATCACACCTAAAGCAAACAATGTTTTGTGAAGTACGAGCCTTTCCCTCTCCATAAGTTTTTCCTTTGATGTTGTGTGTACTTGAATAAAGTAGATTCTCATGTGACTCACTTT
>JAKUCM010008187.1:0-22687 GCA_023374145.1 Lepidium sativum
AAAGAGAGAGAAAGGTACACAATTCTTGCTCAATTGAGCAGTTCTACATTTTAGTTCAGAATTAAATTTCTTTAAAAAAATCTTCAATTTCAGAATCAATTTCTTTTAACATACTAAATTATTATTTAGATATAAACTTATAATGTATTAATTTTTCATAAGTTCAACGAAATTATCTATAAGGAATTTAAATATGAGCTTCATGCTAACTAAAAATCTGGATTATAACATTACTATTTTTGATCGCAAAATAAAAAAAAAATTGCAATTTTATATAATACTTATTAATAATTTTATCTGTGCATACAACACAAATCATTATCTAGTTATGAGACAAGCACTATCCAATGCAACATGCATCTATATACTTATTGTTTATGGTTATATTGATAAATGCAATATGAGATTCTGTTGCTAAGCTTGGAATGTAGAGGAAGTGTTGAGAACAATGATAATGATTCATAATGATCATATACAAATAATCTTATTAGTGTTGATTCTCTCCCGGACACACATATCTTATATTAATAAATTTAATAGGGACTTATATTATTATATATAAGAAAACTTTAGATTACCATTTATAATGTGAATAGGGATTCAATTTGATCCTTATAATCGATTAATGTGGATTCTATCTTCTTAACATAGAGAGAATATGACATGGACTCATTTTTTATCATGTGACAAATTAATAATCTATTACTGTTGATTCATGTAAGGATAATGATGGGATTCATATTTTATCATATAAATAATATAGTATTGTTGATTATATCCTACCAACTTATATAAAACTGCAACTTCATGTTATAGTCCAATGAAATTTTGATATTAGTGAGGTAGGTCAATTTTTTTTATCAAACATGATATGAACACTTTTTAGATTTTAGCGTAATAATTCAAGAAGACAATTCACATATCTAAGGAAAAACTGCCAAATCGAACATTAAGCGAATATTGTCATCCAAAAGTAAAATACGTGACATCTTATTGTTCTCTAAACACATGACATATTCTGATCTGATCTAAAGACATTAATCGAATTTTTTAAACGGATTTGGATCATGTCTTTTTAGATCCGCTTTTTGGATTTTGTCTATCAAATAATTTTTTGAGGTTTTGTGATTGTTCTTCCTACAAAACTCGCATCATATCAAGG
Source organism: Lepidium sativum (assembly GCA_023374145.1). NCBI lineage: Eukaryota > Viridiplantae > Streptophyta > Magnoliopsida > Brassicales > Brassicaceae > Lepidium > Lepidium sativum. The sequence goes on from JAKUCM010008187.1 coordinate 1,163, forward strand.
TAGTCTTATTTAGTTAGTCAATTATCATTCTAATTTTGATTTATCTTCAAGATATTTGAAGTTATCTTATATTATTTGAGTTTATCGTTCTTTTTTGTCATTAACCATGCTTGCATTAATTAAAGTCAGTGATACATCATTACAAGAAGCATAATAACCAAACTAAAAACATTCAGATGAAGGAAATTCTAACGCTATGAAAAAATTGGATAGAAAATGGATATAAAATCACAAACTATTCATGGTTATGTCGCATCGAATACATTTTAACACACGTATGAACTCATTAGACTAAATACTTCAAGTTTTGAAGCCATTATATCCGAATCTGCAAGATATTAAGATAATATTCTCTCCCAAACTAAGTAAGAGAAAGTGACCAAATTCTTACTCAAAGAATTGAATCCAAAAAATAATGTAAAAATCTGTAGGAGCCTAAAATAAATATTCTCTAAAAATCTCAATCTCTTCGTGGCCCATTTAAAAGGAATATTTAGCAGAAAAGATAAAACATAACTTAAAAAATTATAAGTTCTTGGTCCATTTTTAGGTCCATTAGCGATGAGAGAAAATGGCCAACAAAGTCCATCTAATACATAAGTCCTTTGTAACACCCCGGTTTCAGGAATATGATATATGGTGGTGCATGCAGAGAGGTTTAAAAAGACTCATTTTGCCACCCACGTCACCAAAGTGCAGTTATCTTTTAGGTCACATGTCTAGAAAGAACTCCAAAGTTAAGCGTGCTTCAATTGGAGTAGTTGAAGGATGTGTGATCTTCCAGGAAGTGGTTTTCAAAACCATGTTAGTGAGGATAAAACATGAGGAATATTGCATGGTGATTTGCAGAATCGGTAAACAAGTCTTATACAATCTCATTGATGTAGCGTACAGGCCTTCGAGTGAAAGTGGGCCCATGAGCTGAAAGAGGATGTGGAACCCTGTTACAGGATATTTATATTTACATTATATCAAAGCTTCAACATTTTGGTTGTGAAGATTCTTCTCCAACTTTTCTTTAACTTTTCTTTTAAGTTTTACTTTTTTTAACGGTTTACTTTTACTTCTTATATAAGGCATAAGTTAGTCTCAATTTTCATTACCGATTATTTCAGAACTTCTATGAGATTGAGAATCCTAATCACAACTTGTTTATTAGCAGATCCAAACTTTTGTTCTTCGAGAACATTGGTTTGTCGTTATCCTTAATAAAAGTATTAATCAGGTTTATTGCTTCTTCTATGTTTTTCTTTTGAATCTCTTGAAATTAGTTTTTCTTCATCAAAGGTATCAGACCCATCACTTTTCTCATGTTACAGACATGATTTCCACATGAAACACGTTCAAGGAAGTCTAAGAAACAGAACCTTCTATCGACCAACGAATTGCATCATTGGAGAAGATGCTGCTTGCACATGGAGAGAAATTGGAGGCTCAATGAGAGCGCTTAGCAGCTCAAGGTGAGCGTTTTTCTTCTCAGAAGGATCAAATTTCTGAAAATATTAACAAGAATTTTGCAGATATCATGGATGTAGTTGAGCAAGCTTTTCCTGCACTTCCAGCTCTGCCCGCTTCTTCTTCTCAAATTGTTGAAACAGAGAAAAACTCTCGTTCAACATTGCCTCAGAATTCTGCAAATCAGATATGTATTGCTCTGGGAAACAATTCAATGTTGCACCCTCTTAGAAAGCCATATGAGGGAGTAACTAGGTTGGGAATATTGAATTTCCACGTTTTAATGGAGAAGACACACGTGATTGGATTTTTTGAAGTGGATTAAACCCCTGAAAATCTGAAAGTTCGACTCTCTTATATTCACTTCTTTGGTGAAGCTGCAATTTAGCATCGCTCTTTCATTCAGTCCAATGTTGGTTCATGTGTGTTAAGTAATTGGAATGCTTAGAAAATCATACTAATTGAGATATTTGAAGATGTGATTGATGATCCTATTACCAAGCTTAAAAACCTTAGGGAAACTAACAGATTTGTTGATTATCACAATAAGTTTTATGCGATCAAATTAAAACTTAATTTCCTTGAGCAGTATTTGGTGAGTATTTACCTCGCACGATTTCATAATGACACTCAGATGCATGTGAGGATGTTTCAACCATAAACAGTTAGATAATGTCTTCTTTTGTGTCGGTTATACGAGAATGCTAATTTGTCTACACGCTCTGCTTCTTCTTAGTCTAACTCATGAAGTTCATCTCAGCCAACACAAGGAAAAGAGCTTGTTCCTTACAAAAAAAAAATCAAGGAATTAAAAGAGAAATGGTACCAGCAGGAAACAAAGGAAAAGAGAAAAATTCAAAAACTAAACCAACACTTTCTGCATAATTTATGAGTGATAGGAGAGCTAAGGGGTTATGCTATTTATGTGATGAGAATTTTACTCCTAATCATTATTTGGTTCACAAGAAATGACAGTTGTTTAGGGTTAATGTTGATGGAGAAGAATTCGAGTCCGAGGAGGAACAAATTGAGGAACCAAAAATATATGTTAGTGATGTTAAAGGAGTTACAAATTTCGGATCATGAAAGTGAAAGGTATTCATGGGAAGAAGACTTTGTTTGTTCTTATTAATTCAGGGTCCACACATAACTTCACCAACCCTAAAGTAGCAGCAGATTGAATTGTGAAATATTATCAATATTTGAACAGTAGTGGATGGAACGAGATTACATATTCAAGGATTGATTCACGGCTTCAAGTGGAGATATCAACATCATGTTTTCACGAATGATTTAATGCTCATTCCATTAGCTAGTTGTGATGTGGTTATGTGAGTTATATGACTCTCTGGCACAATTAGTGAGATTGTATCAAATTTTACATCTTTACCTATAAGGTTCAAACTCGATAGTCAGAGGGTAGTTTTAGATGAGCAAAAAGAAAGTTTAGTATGGGAGGTTAAGCTGATTAAAAACTCTAAAAAACCAGAGTAGGAAGAACAAATGGTGTTAATTTGTATTCAAGAAGTTACAGCAAGTTGTAACATGATGTTGCTTTCTATCCAAGGAGTAATGTATGATGATAACAAAAATTATGCAATTTTGAATCTAAAAGAAAGAGTTTCCTGATATTTTCGAAGAGCCCAAGCAACTACCACCTTCTAGAGGAGTATATAATCATCGAATTCCACTTATAGAAGGAGCTACATCTGATTAATCAAAGAACTTACCACTATTCTTTGTATCAAAAGGATAAGATAGACAAAATAGTTTCAGAGATGCTTACAAGTAGTGTGATTCAATTGAGTTCAAGTCTATTTGTTTTTCATGTCGTTTTGGTAAAGAAAAAAGATGGAAGTTGGCAACAGTTGTTTTAACTAGAAGGTATTGCTCTGAACTTCACTAGTTCTTATCACCCCCAAAGTGATGGTCAAACAGAAGTCGTAAACCACGGATTGGAAACATACTTATGGTGTATGACGAGTGATCGACCTCACATTTCGAGTAAATGGCTTCCTCTTGCTGAATATTGGTACAATACCAACTTCCATACATTGACTAAAATCACTCCTTGTGAAGCAATATATGGTCAAGTTTTGTCTATCCATCTGCCTTACCTTCCAAGAGAAGCTAAAGTTGATGTTGTAGCTCAAAATCTTCAAGACTGTGATAACATGTTGTTGATATTGAAGTTTCATTTGCTGAGAACACAACACCGTGTAAAACAAAATTTGGATGCTCACCGAACATAAAGGGAGTTTGATATTGGCGAGTATGTTTATGTGAAGTTACAACCTTATAAGTAGCAGTCGGTGGTATTAAGGTCTAATCAAAAGATGGTCCCTAAGTATTATGGACCCTATAAAATCATTGATAAGTGTGGCAAGGTTGAATACAAGATAGAGTTACCTTCATCATCGCAAATTCATCCAGTTTTTGATCTGTCACAACTTAAAATGTTGGTCGGTAACGTTCCTACTTCTACAGCTCTTTATTCAGTGATTTCAGATGTGTTCATTATGGAACTAGAACGTGTTCTTGAACGGAAGATGGTTCAGAGACAAGGTAAAGCAGCCATGACGGGGTTGGTTAAGTAGTTACAGAGTTCCAAAACATAGGCCACTTTGGAGCTTCTGTTTGATTTGCAAAGGTGATTTCCGTCATTTGAACCTTGAGGACAAGATTGTTAAGTAAGGGGAGTTTGTTTCAGGATATTTGATATGTACTTGATTGCGCAGCTACATCGTTTTGGTTAGTAGTTGAAATAATAGTTAGTTAGTTAAGTATTTCTACTCCATAAAAAACTTGTTAAAGGTTATAAACGCTAATACATATAAGACTCTTCTTTGAAGACTAAAAACAATTTTATTATATCAGATATAGTAAAAATTAAATAAAAAATCTAACACATATAACAACTTAGATTTAATGAATTGTTTGCCTATATTCTCTGCAAGATGAACTCAAATAATGATGGTAACTAAATTGAGTTTTTAAATCAATAATTAACAGATAAATTAATTGATAATTGGATAATTAGCGAATAAAGTAACTATTATCGGTTAAGAATTCAACCAGGTAAAAATTGTAATATATGTAAGACTCTTTGATGAAGGTTAAAAACAATTTTTACTATGAGAAATAATAATAGTTAAATGACAAAAAATTCTAAAACATGTAACAACTCAGATTCAATGATCCCATTACACCATAATTAATTATTGCATGGTGAAGTTATATAATGATGAAAACTATCTTGAGTGCTTAAACTACTAATTACAAGACAAATTAACTAATACTTGCTAAAACAAAAGTTATTTGTTATTAAAGGGTAAAATTGTCAACTTTTCTTAAATAAAGCTTATATCAACCTGAAAAAATCTAGATATAAGAGCTTATGTCCATCCTAAGAGACACAGTGAAGCGATCACAACTGTATCTTCGTATACTGTCCATATGTACCCGTCGTTAAATACAAATCTCTTTCTTATGTTACAAGTAACAAAAACTCATATTTGTTTCATTCGATATCTCTTTAAATCCTCAAAAAATAACCTCATGACGATTTGAAATTAAGCTTATGTTTTGGTAATTCAGCTTTGGTTGTTTGATTCTTATGTTGGTTCATCAGAAACTAAGAGTAAAATAATGCTCCAAGGTATATGTCTTTTATTTTTATTTTTTCTAATACTTCAAAAACATTTGGTGGAGAGCATAGGGGCATCAGATTCCTACTCTTATAAACAGTAAGCTATACGTGTAGATTTTCCTTGAAAATTAACTAACATGTACTTTTATGTTTTTTTGTCAACATGACGAAATCTCAAAGGTATGTTACAAGGAGTCAAAAACCACAACCTTATCTTCTAAAACTGTGAGGAAGGAAATCAGCTTTTTAGCTCAACGAACAGGTGATAACATGAATAGCAAAAAATCTAAACAAACTCTAAAGTCTTGCAAAATCGTTAAGGTAGGTAGCAAACGCAGGTCAATCATCTGGAGCTCACACCATCTTAAAAATTTCAGAATAGTTTGTTCTTATCTCCATCTCCAAGATGTCGAGAGAAAGGGGAGACTGCATTGTCCATAAGACCGCTTCAACTTACGAATGCAAAGATGATAAGCTTCCAGGGATAGACTTGGCTCCTTGACAAACACCGTCCACTGAGTCTGGGAAACAATATCAACCAAGACCGGAATGCAAATCTGAAGTGTGCCATGCTCGATCTACAAGACAACGATAACCACAAAAGGTCGGATTACCTACCAGGAGTTGGGTAATCTCAGGCCAAGAAGACGACGAACGCACAAGTCCAGCTTGATGAGGGATTCTAAATTTCTTGTTTTTTAGGAACCATCCTGCAGATTCTAGTTCAACATGCTCGATAATCTCCCTGAGATCTGTATCAATGTTTGAAAATAGTTTTTCATTTTCTGTTTTCTAAATATGCCATGAAATCCATGGTACACCGAATTATCAGCACCATTCATACGCCAAAATAGATAATTAATGTGACATGAGATTGAGGAACCTATAAAATTGTTGATAGCTGATGGAATATCTGATAAAGCCCAAGTTTGAAATGATGGAGGACACTCACGTTTGAAGTGCTCACCAATGATACTTTTCCGCCCATAAGAAGGTGAATATACTTGGATCGAATCTATATGGCTATTATTCTTAAAATATCAATCTTCTTAATCGCTAGAATAACATGGGATTTCTTATTATTTGCCTTACAAAAAAATACTATCATCTGCAAATAACATATGAGAAACTCTTGGACTTGCTCTAGCTATAGAATTATGAGATATCTTGATATCAAGATCTGCCTTTCTCAACATAGGTAGATAAAAGATCCCCTTACCTTAGTCCTGTCTTGGGGATAATTTTCTTGGGGATAATTTTACATGTGGGAGATCCATTAATCAAAACTATATATTCCACCGACTTAATACAATGCATACTACATCTAATCCAATCGTCATGGAAGCAAGATCTTTGAAGTAGTTTTGCCACAAAAACCCCTTCAACCATATCATAAACCTTACTCATGTATGTTTTAATAGCCATTAATCTAACATTAACAGCCTTATTAGTTCTAAGAGCATAAAACATCTCTTGAGCTATCAAAATATGATCTAAAATTAATCGTCCTGAGACAAGCGTATAATGAGTTTCTGGGATCAGCTTAGGAAGGACCTTTCTTAGACGAAGATATAGAACCTTTGAAAGTATTTTATAATATACATTACATAAACTAATCTGTTTGAACTCTGACATTTTAATTGGCCTCGCATTTTTGGAATAAACAAATATTTGTCTTATTTAATTCATTATTAAATCGAAATTCTTGAAGGAAATTATTAACCAAATTCAATAAATCACCTCGAACAACCTCCTAAAAATTCTGGAAAAGAGGGCCATTATCCCATCTAGTCCTGGTGTTTATTCAGGATCCATCAAGAATAAAACATTTTTAATCTCCTCCTTAGTAGTTATAGCCATGAGTCGATGATTATCATTATCAGAAACTAACTTTTCAATCCCACTAAGATTGAAGACCTAGAGATGAAAATAACTAGAAAAAAATAAGTCACATATTTCTAGGAAATATCTTGATCTTTAGTTACCTAGTTTCCACCAGGGCACGAGAGACCAATAATCCTATTTTTAATTTTTCTTGCTTTGTTTGCGCATGAAAAATTTTTAGTGTTACTATCACCCTCTTTTAACCAACAATTTTTATTCTTAGGTTTTCAATAAATCACTTCATCCATATAAGCGTGACGTAATTCAGCTTTAACTTCAAGAATTTCATATGTACCTAGTAAATTATCATTTTGGTAATCCTATAATTTTCTTTGAAGATGAATAATATTCACTTTTCTTGGAGGAATGTTTGATTTTTACCATTTTGAAATTTCTCGACTACATCTCTTTATTCTCCAGCAAAACAAGAGTGGAGGACGACAATAAATTTCATGCCTGCATTTATCATTTGTCTCCTTCATCCATTTCTCACCAATCCATTTTCTATTTAATGTAAACTAGGCTCTCATAGTTGTTGCCTGAATCCTAAATTTTTCAAGGATAGACGAAGATCTGAACCTGATGCGATCATGGAGAGCTCAACTCCCCCACATGGAAAATACAACAAGGGAGAATCGGATAAGCATGAAGATGAAACTGAATTGGAAGTAGTAATACCAAGTGGACCAATGATTAGAGTTAGAAGGAAGTTGCTAAACCAAGTTATTGAAGGAATTCTCACCAAGATGCACACAGCCGAATCTCCGGAGCAGCATACCTTGATGCTTACACTGAGTACTCAAGAAGGTTAGCTATTGGGCGTGTAAACAATACAACACTCTTTTTCCCTTAAGTGTTTAATCCCAATGGGTTTTAACACTAAGGTTTTTAATGAGGCTGAAAGGTTTACACATTCCTTAGGCCCATTAGGCTAATAACTTAAGCCCATGATCTTACCCTAAAGATACCCTAATTTTCGTGGCTTCTTTTCTATTTATACCTAAGTTTGCTCTGTAAAACTCATTCAATCATCATTCTAAATAGAAAAACGTTTTTGAGGGTTAATCTCTTGAATTCTTCTAAGGTGTGTTATATCCTTAGTTACTTATCACTAGTGTGTAGTATCTAGAGATCTTAGAGTTATTTTGAGTGTGTAATATCTCATCAAACTCGACATCTATCTGTTCCATTCTTCATCATTCACGTTATACACCAGATCCTTCACTTATCACAAAATCGATCAAACCTTCGTCAAGCTCAGATCCTAGGAGGTTCGTGTCATGTGGTATCAGAGCAAGAGCTTGAAAGTTTAGTTCTTCAATCCCATTAACTCGATTCTATGTTGTTGTTTCTGTTTACAATTCCTCTTCACAAATTGATCTGCTTTTGTGCCTTGTTTATCATTCAAAATTTGTGTTATTCATTAGATTTCATAGCTTATTATTTTCGATTTCAATTAGGGTGGCTAGGTTAAATTGTGGCTGCTGTAACTTGCAAAAATCAAAAGAAGAAAACCCTAGTATTAGGCAAAACGTTTTTCTCTTTCCTTTTTTACGAAATTTCCATTTTTTTTGTTTCAGTTTCCTCTTCTCTTTGAATTCCCTTTTCTCCTTGAATTTCCCTTTTCTATTTGTATTTCCTATTCTCTTTAACTTTCCTTTTCTCTTTAAATTTTCTTTTCTTTTTTGAATTTTCTTTTCTCTTTGATTTTTCTTTTCTCTTTGGATTTCCTTTTCTTTATACCTAGTTACTGCTTTGTTTGGTGTTTTCTAGTCAGGAACAATGGAGGAGGAGGCTGAGACCAGCAATGCCGCCAACAACAAGCTCTCATAGAAGCTTGACAGCAAACAGTGAACGATTAAATACCATGGAAGAGCAAATTTTCTATTATGAACAAAGCACATATGATGAGAAGGGCTTCTACACAGACGAGTTTCTTACTGAATCTGAAAAAGACTATGGTACTGAAGAAGAAGAAGAAGAAGAGGAGATTGATCCGCAACCACCAGACTATGAACCTGATCAATCAGACGACATAAGAAGTTCCACATGGACCCACCTATACAAAACGCCTTACACTTCTAACTCTGTGATTTATTTTAATCCTTATCGTCAATTTTCTCATAAAATTTAACTCTATGGTTTTTCAGGAAAAAGAAGCTATCTAGACTGGGAAGAAAACATGGATAATTGGTTTCGCTATAACCAAATTAAAGAAGAGGAAAGACTAGTCTATGCCATCGAACAACTCTCTGGAGAAACTTATAAGTGGTGGGTTCAAGAAAAGACTGAGCGTCGAAGATACAAAGAACCAACTATCACCACTTGGAAAATGCTGAAAGTGTTGTTAAGAAAGAAGTACGTGCATAAGAAAAGGATTGTCATTGATCAAAAAAAGCAAGAACTGATCGTGACAAAGAGTTTCAAAAGCAGTCAAGTAAACAAAAGGACAATGAGGTAATCGAAAAGTGGAAACATGAACTGTGTGAGGTTTTGAAGGAATTCCAAAAGAAGAGACAAGTCACTCTTCAAGCAGTCGATACTAAAGCAAACAAGGAGACCTTAGTGCATAAAGAAAATATGGAGGATAAGTCAACCTTTCAGCCATTACATGAATCAAGGGATGTTGACGCAAGACATACTTTGGAGCACGAAAATGGCAATGTCCAAGAAAGCACAAAAGTTGGAATCAACTTTCAGTACAAAGAACTTCACAAGCTTCACCGAAGTTAGTAGAGACTGAGTCATGGAATCGAGTTTCACATTCTGTTGGTGATAAAATGGAACTCGAGCTTTACACATCAAATCAAAGGGTCGAGCTTAAGCAACATAGCCAATCCGAAGCTCAAATTTTCTCAAACCTCTTATGTGGCACTCAGGTTAGTTTGGCTTATGAGTCTATTCAGTATTTGAATAACATCATATTCACTTGTGGCTTCAAACAATCTGTTTTAAATGTTGAAATTTCTAGTATAATACACTTGATTTTGCCTTTAAGTGCCAAGGAAAATCCAGGTAGCATGAATGAGTGCAATAGCCTTGAAGGAACCACATCCGCAAGGTGCTTAACTCTAAATCAAAGAGAGCAACAACCACACTTTGTTCAAGAACCACTTCTTATGCCACTTCCTTGAGAGAACTCAAAAGAGCACTGTAAGAAATTTAGTTTGGATGGGAATGAACCTAACTTGTTTGTGATTGTTTCTGCTAGAGAAGAAAAACGTTTTGGACTAGAAAATGTGAAGGAATTTCGTGTTTCAAGTTCCGTTTTTGACAAAATTATTCCATCTTTTAAACCACTCACACCTGAAGGTTTTTCTTTGCATCTAGGGATTATTGTTGATGATTTGCATGGCTTTAGTTCTGCTATAAGAGTTTCTTTGTGCAGTCATTTGTTTGACATTTTCATAGCTAAGACTAAATATGCATTGTTTAGAACTTGGTCCAAATTGGATAACTTGCTTATGAACTTGTTGATTGAACCTTGTGAACTGAAAAATCATGAGCTTATACTTAGCCATTCGAAAACGCCATTAGATGCTTTAGGCAATGAAAACATAGTGAATCATCTTAGGAAATTGTTTACCTCTTCCAAACGCACATTTGATGTTGTCTCCCTAGTGTTTGTAAAGGAAAGACAGGTTAAGGGTTCAAGGGCAAAGAGAATTCTAGTTTGGAGAAATCAAGTTGATTATGGACCAAGGCGACAACTGAGCTATCATTTTAAGATCTGGAACTGGAAGTACCTAAGGAAAGAAATCCGAAATAGGGGTTCCAGAACTGTGTTAAAACGCATAAGAAGAGAGGATGACCAACGATTCAAGCCACCTGACTTGGATGAACATAAGCATGAGGACCTTAGTTCCTTCTTTATAATAAAAGAAGAACCACCAGACGCAACACATAATCAGAATCCGAGCTTGTGCTGTTTTTGAGATAATTTAGATTTGAGGTCAAATCCTTTTCAAGTGGGAGGGGATGGTGCGATCATGGACAGCTCAACTCCCCAACATGGAAAATACAACAAGGGAGAATCGGATAAGCATGAAGATGAAACTAAATTGGCAGTAGTAATACCAAGTGGACCAATGACTAGAGTTAAAAGGAAGTTGCTAAACCAAGTTATTGAAGGAATTCTCACCAAGATGCACACAGCCGAATCTCCGGAGCAGCATACCTTAATGCTTACACTGAGTACTCAAGAAGGTTAGCTAATAGGCATGTAAACAATTCCGCACTCTTTTTCCCTTAAGTGTGTTTTATCCCAATGGGTTTTAACACTAAGGTTTTTAATGAGGCTGAAAGGTTTACAGATTCCTTAGGCCCATTAGGCTAATAACTTAAGCCCATGATCTTACCCTAAAGATACCCTAATTTTCGTGGCTTCTTTTAAATTTGTACCTAAGTTTGCTCTGTAAAACACATTCAATCATCATTCTAAATAGAAAAACGTTTTTGAGGGTTAATCTCTTGAATTCTTCTAAGGTGTGTTATATCCTTAGTTACTGATCACTCGTGTGTAATATCTAGGGATCTTAGAGTTCTTTTGATTGTGTAATATCTCATCAAACTCGACATCTATATGTTCCATTCTTCATCATTCACGTTATACACCAGATCCTTCACTTATCACAAAATCGATCAAACCTTCGTCAAGCTCATATCCTAGGAGGTTCGTGTCAGAACCTATGATTTTCAAATACTCTACACTAGAATATTGGAAAATATTATGCCATTCTACGTTACCAAATGCCTTGTCTAACTTGCACCGGAAAATTCCATTATGACACATACTTCTCCAAAACCATGTATTACCATTACATGGTAAAAATCTAGGGAATATTCCTTGAAATATTCCTTGGGGTTTGTATTATAAATACCCATGCTTGGAAAGGGTTGAAGAACAAGTTTGAGAGAGAAGTCTAAGAGTGTTCTAAAGAGTCTTTATATTATCTTTGAGTGTTCTAAATAAAACTTTCTATTCCATAACCATCTTCAAGTTCTAACAAGTATATTATACCATAAAACCTTTGAGAGAGTCCATCTTATGATCCTTATAACCTCTTTTGTGGTTGTATCCACTATGTGTCTGTAATTGTGGTATCAGAGCCATGTTAGTCTAAGCTTTGATTCTTGTCGTCTTTAGAAGTATTATGGGTGTGAGTTGTATTCAACAAAAGCTAGTATAGAAAGTATGCTTTGTGGTTGCCATCAATGGATCCTCCACATCATAAATCTATCCATGCTAAGAACATAAGAGTGTAGAGAAAGATATATGTGCGGGTAAAGTTCGATGTACCTTGAGGCTTTAAAAATGAGAGTATATTTGCCTCGGTTTGTATAGCTAAACACTACATAATATCTTTTTTATATTTTTAGAATTATAATAGGTAAAAAGAATACAATTCATAATCCAATATTCCTTCTAGAGATTGATAAGGGTTTTAAACATTATGTCTTGGTATATGGACTCAATAATTCGGATTCATTAACCACTTTACCTAAAGCCCCTTCATTTAGAGGATCAACCTCAAATAAAATAGATTATTTATATGAAGTAGAGTATGTGAGTGACGAGAGTGAAATTCTCATTACTCAATTGCCCCTTCTTAATCCTTAAAAAGTTTTCACTAAACCAAACTCTTCCTTCCCAAAAGTCATAGAACATGTTCTTGGTCCTAACAAACACTCAGCAAACGAACTTGTCCTAGCATCCAATCTAGAGCAACATCTAGCTCCAGCAACAGATGCATAACAAATGATCCCCCTCCGCATCAATGAAGCTATGATCCACTAGTAAAGATCTCATGGATACACTCATCTTCATTGTGGCAAGAGTTGCACTGCTTGACACCAGATACAAAGAATATCAGCACGCATGTATCGCTACAATCCAAACAACATTGAACGCTGGTACAATATTTTTCACATTATTTCCAAATTTCAATATATCATCAGAAGACCCTTAGATCTACCAGAATATGCAAATACAATTGCAAATCACCGGAGTTCCTCAAGTAGGAAATACATATGCCGCTACACTACACCACCAAATGGCGTATAGAGTTATGCAATGGATTTGAGTCTCCCACGGGACACAGAAGATGCACTCCTCATACAACTAGAATTGCAACACAGTCCTTCTTGCATCCATATCCCTAGACAAATTCCAAGATATGAACTTGTCAAGTTGCTCCCAGAATCATGGGTAACCAACTACGAGAAACTTCATGAAAGAAGCATACCCTTTTAATCAGTGGACTCTTCTATTCAAAGAAGAAAAGATGGAGCAGTCGAGATCGCCTTCAAACAACAAGAAGAAAAACCTAGAACTGCAGCTTTTTGCACATAGATAAACACTATCTCCCCAGCAGGAGAAAGAGCTCAGTCCCCTGGCCTGAATAAATACCTACATGGCGTACCAGTTAAATCTTTTGATACACTCAGGAATCCTACATACGCATTCATGGACGGAGAAGGTCATAAATTCTTTGATATTTGTGACTATCAAAAATGCATGGAGAACAGCTCAAAATATGAAGAGATTCCCCAAAGACGAAAAAAGAATTCTACCCAACAAAAGCTTAAAAAATGTTAATCCACAAGTTGGTTCACTTGGCGAACCCAGCAAAAATAATTTTGAATATTATGTCTTGTATTCAAGTGGTACAACTCCATCAACTTCAGAAAATGAGGAAGCACAACTAAGCTACATGTTTGAACCCCCATCTTCATAGGAGTCATTATTTCCAAAGCACGAGTTCGAAGAAAACAATATAAAGCATTCATGGAAAATTAAAAGTCCAAACACAAAGAACTCAGATGGTTCGATGGTACATATCAGTGCGGCAGAAGCAACTATAAATTGGCAATCAGAAAATGCAAATGCGCAAAATCACCTTTTGATCTAGATTGACTAAAAGGCAACAACTTTAAATCTCTCTATTAAAGAGATAACTAGGAGGATCTCCTCTCTTCACCAAGAATTGATGCACCTAGCAACCACTATATCCGTAACTTCTCCTCTCTTGAGCCAAAAAGAAACCGAACTAAAATTCTCAAAGCCCAACTAAATTCGTTAAAAAACCAGCCCAAATTCCAACCTCAAATGCCATATGATCTCTTTACTCCATACCCAATATACACCCCTCCATATACAGCCTAAACACAACCTCTTCATTTTTCTCATGACGCTAGTGTTTTTGGCTCATCATCCTTCCTCCCTACACTTGTTGTAGAAGAACAACATGGGACCAAAAGAAAACAATCTCCTAGAAAAAGAAAGGATATGGCATCTACTTCCAAAGAACAAACTTTGCCTGACAAAAGTATAACTCAATTTATGATGCAACCTGCCAACAATGCTATATCTGCATTTCTTGATACAATGGTCAAACAAGAGCAAAGTTCTATCCAACCAAAGAAAGAGAAGATTTCCAAAAGAACTAAAGTTGAACAAGAAGATGAGGTTCTCATCCCAAACTTCATGATGATGGCAAAACTTACTGTTCAAGAGGGTGAGATGGAGAGTGACGGAGGAAATATATATGACGAAAAGCATAAACCTCTAAAGGCCCCACCTAATTGGAATCCAAGGATTGATGTTTAACCACACAAATGATTTTCCTTTGACAAAATTCCACCATCAAAAGGGTGCGATAAAATCTATGAGATGTATGCATGGCTTACCGAACAATTGCTTAACCCAAGAGTGACACTCCCTGCAGTCACAGAAAAATGGATCTCCAAATTTTAAGGTCTTCTTAGGCAATGGTGAATAAGTCTTAGAGAGTATTGAAAACTACAGATACAACAACCTCCTACAGTCGATGTCCTCATTGGGCATGTTCACAATGAAATTCTTGGCACCTGGGATCATTACACTGTACAGGTGAGAAAAGAATACTTAAGCATGAGATGATGTTCCTTTAAAAGAAAATATCTTGAAAGGCATTATGAAAAAATGTCTAAGAGATTTTATGCGTTGAATGGTATCGACGACGTTAATCTCAAGCAAGTATACTTGAATTCACTTCTGGAGCCACTCGGGAATGAAACATCCTGAATATTATCTACAAAGAATATGGAATTACATCAAGCCTCGTTGGGAGAAATATATCAAGTTTCCCTTGGAGCTCTAGAAAAGTTTTGCAACCACCAGAAGTTAAACATCTACAAAAACAAGGAAAACTACTAGGAAAAGCTTTTGATTGTCAAGAACTCTCAATTAAATGCAGGAAGAAGAAATGTAGTTGAACCTCTAAATCTACAAGAGGAAGAAGTTCCAAGAAAAAATGGCAAAAAAGATTCCCCCAATTGCCTGGAAAATGGAAATTCTTCAAAAAGAAAAAACAAAGAGGTTTCAAGAAATCAGACCGGTGCTATATTTGAAAAAAGAAGGGTCACTATGCAAAATGATGCCCGAACGAAAAGAAAATAGATAACTTGGTTAGATATTTGGCCATATTAAAGATATTGATGATTCAGACATCGAATCCATTTTCTATCTTGATGAAAAACCATCACAAGATACTATTCTTGCAATGGGGATTGAACAAGAAGATGAAGAATCCTCTGATGGATCCAGCACAAAAGAAGATGAAAGAGATGACCAGATCATGCTGCTAGAACTTTATACACTTGACTCCCACAAGGTGGAACCAATCAAAGAAGCTGACACTGAGCTAGCATACTTGTCCCAGCCATCACCAAACGCAAAGATTTATGTATTTCCCACAAAGTGTGACAAGCCCATACCAGTCATAGTCTCCTTTGATACTGGAGCAGCTTCATCTATCATTAAGCCGGGCATCCTCCCAACAAAGCATTGGAATTCATGTTCAGTAGCATTCAAAGCTGCCAACGGGCAGATTTTTCACATCAACCTAATCAGCAAGCCCATTTACATCCAACTATTTCCAAGATATATGGTCAGACACAAAGTATATCGGTCCGATCTCCCTTGTAAAGATTTTATACTTGGATTTGAAATTCTACATAGCCTCAAACGAGTATCATTACATCCAAAAGGTCTCAAGCACAAGAATCATGTACTACCATGGACAACCATCTCGAATTTATATCTAATGGAGCTCCTAAACCCAATAAAAGAAGAAATTATAAAGACATAGTGTGCTACATCCCACTCAGAATTCCTCGAGAAAGGTTCAACACCTTTATGGAAGAACCCAGAGTTCTTCATCTCCCTTCCATTCAAAAAGAATAAAGATGTCAACCCAACCAAGGCGAGTCACCCAGGAATGAATCTTGACCACTACAACAAAGTAGTTGAAGAAATAAACGAACTCCAAAAGGAAGACCTCATTGAAAAAACTACATCACCATGGGCGTACAAAGCTTTTTATGTTAACAAAAGAGCTGAACAAGCCCGCAGAAAATTTAGATTGGTTTTCAACTATCAGCCACTCAACCATATTTCCTTGCTGACGACAAATTTCCCTTGCCAAAAAGAGAAGTACTATTCCAAAGAATTCCTCATGCACAAGTCTTCTCCAAATTTGACATGAAGGCATGATTTTGGCAGCTAGGAACCTGAAGATATACCAAAAATAGGATTCTGCATACCTGACCATCACTACCAATGGAAGGTTATGCCTTTTGGATTAAAGGTGGCTCCTTCCCTATTCCAGAAAGCCATGGTGGAGATTTTCAAACCCATTGTCAATAATGCATTGGTTTATATTGATGACATCTTCTTGTTTTCTCCTGACATTAATTCACACACGATATTACTGGGAAAATTCCACGACATTGTTTAGAAATATGACATCATGCTTTCTGAGAAGAAAATGGCTATTAGAGAAATTGAAATTGACTTTCTTGGCATGCACATTAAAGAGGGAGAATGTCATCTCCAACCACACATTGCCAGCCAACTTGATGAATTCCCAGATGAAAAACTTTCTTTTAAGCAAGACCAACAATTCCTCGGAATTTTCAACTACATAGCAGACTTCATTTCGGAACTTGCAAAACACAAGTCAGTCCTCTCTGGTCAACTAGAGTAGGAAGCCCCACCATGGAGTCAAGATTGCACAAAGGCCGTAAAAGAATTAAAGAGAATATCAAAGATACTACTTGCTCTAAATATTCCATCTAAAGGAAAACAAATCTTGCAAACCGATGCAAGCGACTGCTATTGGGGAGCAATTCTTCTTGAAGAAGATGACAAAGAGAAATGACATATATATATATATATATATGGTTACATAAGTGGAGCATTCAAGGACAGTGAAAAGCATTACCACTCCACATACAAAGAAATATTGGCGATAAAAAGAGGGATAGAGATATTTGAATTTCATCTAGTGGGCCAACATTTTCTCATAAAAATGGACATGTCCTCATTTCAAAAAATGATCCAGTTCAGACAGAATATTCTCCCACAGCCGTACCTACTAAGGTGGTCAAGCTAATTTTCACAGTGGAGGTTTGACGTAAAGCCTGTGAAAGGAAAAGACAACTTTCTCCCAAACTTCCTATCCAGAACTCAAAGACAGATATCATCAATTCTTCCAATAATTTATGCGCTCACCCTAGAAAACCCTTCGGAAGAATCCCTGAGGAGTATGATCGCAACAATGCCATACGGGTTACAAGAAAAGATATTAAACGCAGTGCTTATCCACCAAGGTGTTCATACGCTGCATGGCTTCTTAAAGCTCTATATTCACATATATGGTCTTGACCAAAGACCACTTCTTGGACTACCTTATCACCCGGTATACCCCTTCCTCACAACTATATACATGAATCCTATTCACTATCGCAATTTTCCAAGGGAAACATATTTACTATTATGGAACTTAACAGATCTATACACTATCATAGTTCTTTTCCAAAAGAGCAAGATATTGCAATATTTGGTAAAATGTCTTTTGACAAGGAGAAAGCCTCAGTACAAAGTTCTGTATAAATGGCTCATCAAGTTTCATGATGTAACATGGTGGCAAGAGCAAATTCAGTCACAACCAGGTCTAATGGTCCTAGTTACGTTCAAGCTAACTACGAGACAAGAACGTGATGAAGATGGTGTTGAAATTCAAAAATACTATGATGCCCATGTCGTGACAAGTTATGATGATGATGCCTTCTCAGGGAAAAAAATTCATAAAAGGACAACCTACATGGCATCATTAAACGGGTTAAAAGAGTCTGACATTGACAAGAATCTGTATTGTCCACATACAGTACATTGGCATAACATACATGTGTATCCAGCATGCTTTGCTGAAGAGATAAGACAAGTCTTAACTAGCTTCCATCATCAATACACGTGGCCGACATCGACCAGAGATCACCCCATCTACAGAGTTGAAGGGAAAATATACAAAATAACAAGATACATACATGGTCAGAATTTGTCTCTGACAACGAAGAAGAAGAAAACAATGCATCTGACGATGGATAGATATGGTGTCGCCCCTCTTTTGGAGACAGAGGGAATAAAGCAAATACAAGATTCAATGGATTCAAGATAATAATGAATAAGGAGTTGAAATAAAATGTGGTTGTAAGATAAAGTAAGAAGTTGAATTTGTTTGTGGTTTGTATTATAATAGAGTGTGTAAAAATCTAGGGAATATTCATTGAAATATTTCTTGGAGTTTGTACTATAAATACCCATGCTTGGCAAGGATTAAAGAACAAGTTGGAGAGAGAAGTCTAAGAGTGCTCTAAAGAGTCTTTGTATTATCCTTGAGTGTTTTAGAATAAAGTTTTCTATTCCATAATCATCTTCGAGTTCTATATTCTATTATACCATAAAACCTTTAAGAGAGTTCATCCTATGATCCTTATAACCTCCTTTGTGGTTGTACCCATTGTGTGTCTGTAATTCGATTAAAATCAAAGAAGGAATTGACATATCTTAGAGATTTTCCTTGCATTTCATGATTTCCAAATAATTCGTTAAAATCAGTCATAATTAACCACAAACTATCGAAATCGAGTCAATGTTTCCCAAACTTGGTGTCGTAATCTTTGAATTGGGTAATCATAAATAAAAGTAATGAATAATCCTTTCAGAGAAGCTATCAAATTTATTAATGTAGTAAACTAGATATAATTTAGTCATAAATCAAACAATTCTGGAAATTTATTCCTGCATGCATGATTTGGGGTTGATGATCGTGCGTATAAAATATTTCTAGACATCTCGAACCTGTATAGAAAAGAAAAGCAAGTCCATCACCAAGGTATATCAAGAGTTATATTTACAGTAAATGTGAAAAGTGTTGATTTCACAAACAAATCTGCCTCACATTT
Source organism: Lepidium sativum (assembly GCA_023374145.1). Classification (NCBI taxonomy): domain Eukaryota; kingdom Viridiplantae; phylum Streptophyta; class Magnoliopsida; order Brassicales; family Brassicaceae; genus Lepidium; species Lepidium sativum. The sequence goes on from JAKUCM010008187.1 coordinate 20,439, forward strand.
TTTAATGTAGCCAGAATCTTTGTGATTTGTTTTTTGATTGTCATCTATTCAGCAGGTTACTCTGTTGTTCAAAGACCATGAAGATTTGCTTGGGGAGTTTGTTTAATTCTCATATAATATTCAATGTAGTACTACCACGCCATAGAAACAACTATCCATTTCCTGTCATGCATCCAAAGCATTTTGAGAAGGTTTCATTTAATTCATCTTCGTGACAGATTCTTCTATTTTAATCAGCGTATTTAATAATATTTCTAATTGATATGCGTGGTAGAAAGCGTGCATGCATGCTTAGTGTATATATTATGACATTCTTTTCCCACAATATGATAAACAAAAGGCAAGATAAATATAGGAATTAAAATTTAAGGCAAATGGATAATATAATGTTTTAGAAACTTGATTGTTCAGTTTGAGTTAGATGTTGGTACGAACCCTTGTCTGCCTCGGAAATTAAAACTTAGGTGTAGCTAGGGATGTTAAAATAGGTTTAAGTTTAATAGGAATTCAAAACCCACAAAATATTATTTAATAGGAATCCCAACTATTTGTCTCCTTTTAGTTTATTCTATTTCTAGAAATGGCTACTCTGACTTATTTGGAAAGAGCTACTCTAAAGCCTATTCTATTATAAAATCTATTTTAGTCATACAAAAATAATGAGGCTTTTATCTAAAAAGTTTACTTATTATTACTTAACATTCAGATCAAAGAAAACTCAGATCAAAGAGAAGATGGTAACCAAAACATTCTGGGTTATTCTGCTGGGGACTCTCTACATCACTTTTTAATGTATTTTAATTTGATGAATTTTAATAAGAGCTAACTTTTATATTTTTCCACAGAACCCTCTCAGCCACAAGGGAAACAAAGTTCACTGAATTGCTACGTTCTTTGTACACCAAATTATTATATATGATTGAGATTTTGGAAAGTAAATGATCATATTGAAAATACTAAGCCACTTGGATAATTGTTAATCTATCTTCATTTTCTTCGAACTAATTTAGTATAATTTCTGTCGCACTGATCATACTAAGTATTAATAACAAAAAGATACATAATTGTGTCCCAGTAAATCGTTACCAATCACACTAATATTGTTTTTATCTTCTCTTTAAAACAAATCATAGCGTAGTATAAGCACTTTAATGAGCCAAACTTTGGTTCTGATATTCTACTGGTTGTACGCCTTTGCAACTGTCATGTACCTCATCAACCGGATTCCAACACCAATCTTAGCCAACTCCTCACCCTATGCAAACATATCTCATCAAGAACCAAACTATCTGAAGTTCATAATCTTTGGGTGTATGTATTTCCCTTGGCTAAAATCATACACTAAACACAAATTGGAACCAAAATCCACTTTGTGTGTTTTCCTAGGCTACTCAATCACAAAAATCGAGCAGAGTATATACCTCACCACATGTCAGATTTGTTGAAACATTGTTTCCTTTTCTTTCAGACAAAATCACATCCCCCGTGCTCAGTTACTTCACTTGTTTTGTCGTCATCGTTGATTCGTCGATTTTCTCTGGTAAGGAACAACAAACCATCCCAACAATGTTTATGGGCCCAGAACCACTTGTAGAACCACAAGAATCTATGTCATCTGTTAGTAATGGATTAAGGTCAATAAAAAACAGGCCCATCTCTAAATGTTCTATCATCTATGGCCCAACAACAAAGTGAATCAGCCCAACAATTGCCACCATCAGACTCTCATGTCTCATCGAGTCCATAGACGACTGGAAATCTTCATCTGATGAAAACCTGATAAAAAAACACATCTCAAAACCCACACTGGGATTAAAACATCTCGCGTTCATTGCTCATCCACCACAAACGGAGCCATGGCCAATATCAAAGGCTTTGTCAGATGAAAATTGGAGAATTGCATCTACTGATGACTTCAACGCAATTGTTTGGAATTATACCTTCTATTTCGTTCCACATGCTCTAAACAAGAACATCATATCTACCAAATGGTTGTTCACACTATAATATAATTCAAAAAGATACCACCTACCCCTGGGCATTCAGATCCTTGTGGGTTTGAATTGGATCCGGATCTTTCGGGTTGTTACTATTTCGGCTCGGTTTGGATGGGTTCCATTCTGGTTCATATCGGTACTGGAAATTTTAGTGGGTCAAAACTGGGTAGTTTGCTAAATAGATGTCAATAATGTGAGGGTACTCTGACTCATGAAGTCTATGTCTCACAACCACCAGGATTCATTGACAAG
>JAKUCM010008188.1:0-25849 GCA_023374145.1 Lepidium sativum
GAGAGAGATGATATTGCTTGATACGTATCTGGTTTGGCCTAGTGGGACAGAATGACCGACTCACTAAGCAAATTCGTTTGCTTACTCAATCTGCGTGATTGTAGGTGATTTACCCAAGAACCGTGAAAGTGGCTAAGTAAGAGCGAGACCGAGGCGAGAAGGAGGAAGGATGGAATAAGACTGGGATAAACTAGGTCTAGACACATTTAAATTCAAACATTCTTACAAAATTATTGTACTGGAACCTCTTGAAATTGGTTTATGCATACGTTTTGGGCTTACAAAACTCTCAAAAACCCGAAAACGACTAAGTCAAGAAAGAACCTAAAACTGACTAAGTGTTTGGTCCGCCCAAGACCAAACTGAATCGAATCCGGACGTATGCATCTCGAGTTAGGGTGTCACACAAATCATGTCGGTTACCGTCAAAGACAAAACCAACGAGCCCGATGGAATACATAATTATATTGTCTTTTAATTATTTTTAAGAACTCGAGCAAGTCATGTCGGTTCCCGTCAGAGACATGACTGATGGGACGGTTCCCGTCAGAGACAGGACTGATGGGACCGTCATAATTATTTTTTAATAACTCGAGCAAGATCCGACGGTTCCCATCAAAGACGGAACCAACGGTCCATGATGGGACCTGTAATTATTTTGTTTTATAATTATTTTTAATAACTCGAGTGAGTCCCGACGCTCTCCGACAGAAGTGGTTACTACATGTTTTGTGTAAGACGAAATTGTTGTAATCAAAAAGTTAGTAGCCGGGAGAAGCCATCAGAATCCGTCAAACATTTTCATCTATAAATCTCTATGACTTCCATTTCTCTCCATCAAACTCTCCTTTATTCTCCTTAAAATTTACAATGTCAAACTCGAATTTTCGATCTTGGATAGACGGACCACATATCGATGAAGCAACGGAGACATTAACAGAAGAGCATGCTGCTGTGTTGCAAAATTTTATGGCGTTTGCAGCATATCCAAATAATATCAGTGTATTGTCTGTGTATTAAATGTCAAAATATAAATTTCTTACTGTAAAAACGTATGGAGTCATCTTTACCATAATTTTTTTTTCGAGTTACAAAATATGAGATTCGCACGGAGAAGATGGTTCGCATGTTAACTTCGATAGTTATAGCATAGTTGATAATGATGGTATAGGTGACCAATCATCTAACCTGAGAGATGAAGAAGTTGATGTTAATCTTGGACGTATCGGGTTAGATGGTTTAGGTGTCGAAACAACAATCTCAGTTGAAAATAACGAAGGTACATTTCAAATGATCAATGATGCATTTAGAGAGGATGTTTCGGTTTTTTTACTGAGGCTAGAAATAGGGGAGAAAAACCAAATGTCAATGCACAATTTTTTTAATATGTTAGATGCAGCGAAGAAATCATTGTATAGTGGTTGCAGTAAATCTTGACTTTTCCCACAAAACAAAGAATGTATATCTTGAGCTTTCCACAAATGGGTTTAATCTATTTGGAAAACATGGGATACTGTATTCAGTATGGCCAGTGATTGTGACACCCTATAATTTGCCACCAGCGTCACTAAATCAATTGCTTACATGCTTACCTTCATTGCATTCTATACATGGCACAAATTTTTATTACCCGCATTACTCTGAAGAACAACTACAAAATATGAAGGAGGACGAGTTCACTGTCTAGTTAAAATTTTATGTGAGTTTCTTAATGCATCGCGAGTAATGCTATAAGTGTATTAGGTGGAACCTTAATCTAACAAACACTAAACGGTGGGACAAACATTGTCCACCTGGTTGGAAGATTTTGTATTTGGTCATCTATTTGTCGCTAAAATGTTTCCAATGTATTTCACTCACTGTAAAGCTTTCAAAATTCCGAGGGCAGGTACAAATAGACCAACAAGTGACTACAAAATACTTACACCTTAAACAATATGATATACTATGGTGTTTTACTAGAGATATTGGAGGTTCACTACCCAGGGATGCTTAAAGTGTGTTATCTTCTATTGTGATTGGTACAATCCTATTATGGGAGTCGGTGCACGCGTTAATGAATTTGGTGTCACATCCGTAAACACAAAAATGAAGCTGGAAAATTACGATCCATTCATACTTGCGTCCCAAAGTTTGCTGAAAAGTGTGAACATAGTTCAAACATGGAATTCGATGAGTATGAAAGTGATTCAAATTATTATGTAGTAAATATAATATTTTTCCGTAATAAGAATGTATGTTTCTTGTAATAATTTCTCAAGAACGTACTGATATGTTTATATCCTAACACTTGCAAAATTATTTTTCTTTAACAAAAACATTTAGAAAACGATTTTAATTAATTTTATAAGATTAGGAAAAAAAAAGTAAGTAAATCCCGTCGAAAACCGTCAAAAGTTACCAATGGCTTCTGATGGAAAGAGAAAAAACAAAGCGGTTAAAGCTTTCGCCTCGTTCTACGTGAAGTAAAACTCTACAAAATAACAATCTCCTACGGCTCTGCCGTTAGAATGTGATTATATATTAATTTTGAGACACTACTTTTCTACTTCTCATTCGAACCAAAACTCATTTTCTCTCAAAATTCCGCCAATAATTGCCCTATCATCACCGCAAAAACGTGTCACCACTGGCGGATTCAATCCCAAATCACTTCATCTCACTATAAATTATGTAAGCTTCTAAATTTATTGAAAATTTCTTTATTTTGGGTTGAGTTTGATTTTGAAATAGGTTATGGAATGGATGAATTAGGCTTTACAACTCTCTTCTTAGGTTTAATGTAGATATAAATAGTTTAGATTTCGCTTGGGACGTGATGATTTGGATGATTTTGTTGGTTTTTGGTTGACATTTTTGTTCATTGGTGAAGAACAAGTTTTTTTGGCCGAAGAACACAACTTTTTCCTTTTTACATATTTCGATTTTAGTATATTTATTTGTAATACATTTTACATATATTTACAAAGTTATGGATATTAAATCTAAGAATATATATCAAAAAATATTTCATAACATAATATTTTGGTATGTTATATGATGTCAATTGAAATAAAATTACATGTTATATATTATCGAATATTGAAATTTACATTGACATAAAATTATATTTTATAGATATGAATTATTGGATTATATATGACAATTATATTTGAAACTTATAAATTTACATAACTTCTAAAATTGTCATATACACAACTACAACCACAACCATCATGACCAAATCCACCAACGCATCTGACAATTGAGCAGATGTTGGCGCTTCCAGGACCTGCCAACAACTGGATTGACATGGTCAATATTATACTTTCATAATTTTATTTAAGTAAAATTTAAATAATAATAACAAAAATTTTCCAATTACATGTTTTGCGTTGATGGCCCGAGAACTACCTTCGTGAAGCTTAGAATTCAACAGCAGCTCTCATTCGCGCACCCAACCTTTAACAAGTTCCTTTGGATCTAAAGGAGAAATGGTTCAGATCTTTCGCGATAAACAACAATCATTTTACGATAACTTCACAATTTTGTTTGTTTATTATTTTATTTTTTACTATAATTGACAACAGTATTTTAATTGGACCCTCCATCACACGCCCAAAGTTCGAAAAAAAGTTCAACGAGCAATGTACTATTTCATACAGCAACCACATCTATACATGGAAAACTACATGAGAGAAAATCCAACAACAATACCCTATGGTTGTCTGGTGGATCGATTTCCACAGCTTGTTAAAATATTGGAGTTGTTCGGAGACAAAGAAGATTTCCGAGAGGAACAAGAAGAACCGTAGAGCTAGGGATACTCAATGTTGGCTCCCATACATTTGAGCACGTTGAGCAAGCTATGGTAAGTTTCAATTTTAAATATATGTATTTCATTGAATTTAAGCTTAACAATTTTTTTGGTTTTGTAGACTATTAAAAATGGGTGCATACCAGATTGGCTAAACCTGATGAAGGGTTGTCACACCAGCAAGAAGTCTAGAGCAATCTAGAACACGAAAGTGTTGGAGGTGGTGGAGGGTGCATAAGAAAAAAAATCCTAACCCAACTCACTGGAGATGGAGCGGGGCCTTCGGTTGTGCTATTTCATGATGGTATCAACCTCATCGTTGTTTAGGTATTCTTTTTATCCAATACATTACTTTTTTAGTATTTTTTTATTTTGTAGGAAACTCCTTGCAGGAAGAGAGGGCAATTTGGAGTTGGTAAACTTGACGCCGCTAATGGGTTGCCAGCAAGTGTTGACCTGAGTCAAGGGTCAGCGAGAGCGACAAGAGCTGGTGAATATCCGGGTGAAGCACGAGCACATGGAGCAAACCCTAGAGAATAAATTGGCCTATATCTGCTCGTATCAGGACAATCAAGAGATGACTAAAGCTCAAATGGCCCAACTCATGCAGATGTTCGACACTCCCTGATCTATCAAATAACAAGATCTGGAACCCGATGATTTAGTTTAGATCGTACCATCTTTTGATGAAAAAACATATTTTAAAAATGATATCCAGCAGACAACGACGAAAGCAATATCCGATGACTTTGACAACAACAAAACGGTTGACTTTGACGGAAGAAGCCAACTACACTTTCCGGCGGTACTCGACAGGTTTTCCTTTGGTGTTTGGTTGTCGGTATCCATCGGTCCACATCAACGCATTTCAATGGGATCTTGGTTTCCAACCACGCCATACCAACATTCATTTCTCATTTGTTTTCTTTCAAAAAGACCACTCTCTAACAAGTTTCCGATGGGATTTCTCGTTAGAATTAATAGTGTTTTATTGTTGGGTATACGTTTCAAATAATTAAACTTTCTTCATTAATGTATAAAGTAATTAGTTTATTTCCTGAAAGGTCACATCATAAAAGAAGAAAAATGAAATATTTCTAATCCGGTTTAGATTATTTCCGGAAATCTCGTGAAGATATTCAAAATAATACCAAATCTAAAGTAAAAATGTAACATTTCCCATTTCTACTAGTTATAACCGACTCTATATCTTACAAATATGGGCAAATTTTTTTAAAAAGGATCACGTTTTCACAACTTGCATGCAAACAATATAGTCAACTCGACATTCTACTCTTAACTTATTCTCTTTGCAACTACTTTGATCATAATTTTTGCACATCTTCCCTCTAAGCTCAAGAAATTGGATCTAAACTTTAGTGTTAGATCTTAAAATATGTAATATGAGCATTATTAGTTAATTGCAAGTCACGAACACCAAATATATGGCTAATTAAATTCTCATAAAATATATCACTAGAACATACTTTTTTTTGTCATGTACTCGGATGCCCATGAGTCTATAACATCCAGATTTGCTTGCACGAGTATCTTCTCATTTTCCTTAAGAATTTCACCATTAGCTAAAAAAAGAACAATAGAGAACAATGTATCCCAGTCCTTGTGATATTAAAAGCCTACAAAAAACATGACTATAATCTTGTTAACAAACGTATGTACCCAAAGGGGACAAAAAAAGAAAGATTGAGCACACAACACACATATGATAAGGGAACAAAAAAGAAAGATTAAGTATATTTTGATGATGACTGTGAATGAGACAAAGGAAGATGCAACGTCTTTATGCAACATTGTGCACCATTCATAACCACCAGATGAGAAATAACGAGATTCGTATTTGCCATTACAGTAAAGAGTTAAGCTTTCGAGTTGAGAGAGACTTTCGACTTTGAAGGAGTGGGAAGAAGGAGGACGCTCTCTCCAACTCTGTAAAATTGTCGAAGAAAGATTTGAAGACATTATTGTATTTTTTCTGTTCAAAACTGTAATGTAACATAAGAGATGCCAAAAATTTGTTGATATAGAGAGGGAAGAGGAAGCGTTAATTACTCAAGGATAGAAATTAAATTTTCATTAAAATTATTAATGGGAAAAAAGATGTCACGGAAATGACATTATGGGGAAGACGAAGCACTCATTATGGGAGCCCTAGCTTTGCCAATTAGTTTTAATACTTGTGAGACCTTTGGCAAATTTTAACGAGCATGTTAATATATCACTTTACTAAAAGCAACCCCATTACAAAAGCTAGCTATTTGGACCGATTTTTCAAGCCTATTGAAGAAGACACGCACTAATATAAATAGCTAAGTTAACTATTGTAAGAAGAATGAAAAAAGCTATTAGACATAAGTGACATTTGGGATCAAAAGTTCAAAACTACTCCAAGTGGATTGTAAATCTCGGTTTCTAGGATTCCAAGAGCTACATCTTCTGTTCAATTCTCGACCATGGCAACAGAACTCTATCCGATAGCCTCATAGCTTTGGACTTTCCGTATGGACACAATTAGCCATAGACATTTAACCCGAAACCTGAATCCAAACCCAATCCGAAGTAAGAGAAACCGAACTAGACCCGACAAATACCAGAACATTGATTGTTAAAGTGTCAACCAATGGTTTTAACTTCAAGTGCATAGTGAGAGGTTCAGGGTATAAAGCAGATGCAAACACATTGTTGTGATAGTTTTGAAAAACAAAAACTTGCCAATACTCAGTTCAAGGAGTTCATAAGCAATTTAAACAGCAAAATCATTCACCTATAAATGCAAAAACTGCAATGAATTTGATGAAATGATTGGGTCAAAGATTACAAAAGATAAAAAAGACTCTGAATAATTATATCAGTATATATTTATGTGATGATTGATAAAGGAGGAAGAAGAAGAAGAGAAAAAATTAACATTGCACAAAAAAACAAAGAAGCTGTTCTCAATTTCTCTGTTACAATTTATTCATCAAGTAGCTAATTGAATCTCGCCAAGTTCAAGCTGTTGAGCAATATCTTCAAGCTGCTTCTTAACACTCATATCAATAAGCTTTGAACCTGAATCACCATACCTAATCGTAAAACCAGCTACAAGACTCGGATCAATTATCGTCTTAACCCTTACATTCTTAGCTCCGGTTAACTTCTGAACCTGTTTCGCGATCTGAGCAAGTTGTGGCGGTTCCAGTTTCACCACTGATCTTACCTCAGCCAATTGTGTATCCGTAAGCTTATTGTACACCATTTCGAACTCCTTCACGATCTCCGTCACAATATTGATCCGATTCGCGTCGACGAGGACGTTGAGGAAGTTGGAAGTGTGAGACTGAAGAGCAGATGATTTCACGATGTCGTCGATCACTTGTCGTTTCTTCTCGACGGTGATTGTTGGATTCGCGAAGAAATTGAGTACCTGTGGATCTGAGAAAACCTGTTCGAGCTTTTCAACGTCGGTGACTGTTAATTCCATTGAGTCGTTTCTCTTCGCTACGTCTGCTAGGGCCATCGCGTAGCTTGAAGCCGCTGTAGCTGACATTCTTGCTCCCGCTGCGTTTCCGCCGCCGATTCGGATTGGAAAGGTTTTTCGCATGGGGAGAGATCTAGCGATTTGAAATGAGGATGGTGGAAGTTTGGATTGAAGAGAGAACAGAGTTTTCTGAAGAGACGCCATTGCAGAGAGAGTCGAGAAAGAGAGAGAGGGATTTGTGGTTTCTCGGAGACGATAGAGGAGAAGAAGAAGGTAAGGTTTTGGAGAATGAAAAATTGACGGTGGAGATTTTGGATTGTTGTTAGATCAACGGTGGAGATTAGAAGGTTTATCTTCTGTGAAGTTTTCAGAAGATTAGGCTGAGGTTTCTGAAGGAATGTGGAGACGCCACGTGGGAACATATGATAGGTGAAATATCTGTGTTCCATATTGAGTTAATGGATCGATTCTAGTTATCCAAAAAGTATTTTATGTCACAAATTGTATTTGATATATTTGTATTATGCACTAACTCAACATGAACCAATTAAGGTATGTGTGGAGTTCATGAGATACTCTGGGCCAAAGAGAAGGTTTAGTTGTGAAAAATGGAGACACTCTGGTATAACTAGAGGGTTCACTCTTTCCGACTTAGATTGATCCATTTTCAGTTAAATTTGGTCTAATTCTTCATAGAATTATTCTATAAAACTTCATCTTCCTCTGTAATGTTGTAATTTAAGTTTCTTTCATGGATTCTGGATAGGAGCTTTAACAAATTTTCAAGAATTATTGTGGGTGATTATAAACCATAGATTATTCACAATAATGTGCAACAAAAACTAGATAAGGATCATGGCTTCATTAGACTGTGCACTGTGGCCTGAGCCTGTCAACGAGGGGATACTTTGGTAATGGAAACATCATCGATGGAACATAGAGACGAATGCATCAGTGGACCTACTTGTTCAACTTTTCCATGTCTAGTCCGCAAGAAAAACCCAGGTGGTTTAGGAACAGCAAGAGCGATAAAGCTACTAGTGAGCATTTGGAGGATTAGCGACATGCCTGGACGATCTTCAGCTTCTTCTTGAACACATAGTAAAGCTATGTGTATGCATCTTCTAATATCGTTTACTTGATAATTCTCTGGAATGAATGGATCCACTAGCTCCAATGGTGACCCGTTGTTCCATAGTCTCCAAGTCTAGTGAAACATTTCAAATTAAAGTGTTGGATAAGTGATTAAATGGTTTGAAATGTCTAAAACTGTATGATCTAAAAAACACTAAATTTTCGACAGCAAAGACAAATAAGATATTTTAAGTGTGGATACTCACATATGCAACCAAATTTCCATAACTATCATTCATGTCATTAAGACTGTTGTTCTTCTTGCCGCTTATGATTTCAAGAACCAATACTCCGAAGCTATAGACATCTGATTTCATGGAGAATTGACCATACATTGCATACTCTGGAGACATATAGCCACTGTGACAAAACTCAAAACTTGAGTTTCAAAGAAGCATGTTACTTATATTGAAATGAAAACAAACTTACTAGGTTCCAACAATTCTTTTTGTGTTGTCTTCTGTTTGGTCCATTCCAAATATTCTTGCCATTCCAAAATCTGCAATCTTTGGGTTCATATCATCATCCAACAGGATGTTACCTGCTTTGAGGTCACGGTGTATAATTGTGAGTCGCGAATCTTGATGAAGATAGAGAATTCCTTTAGCTATTCCTTTGATTATCGTGTACCTTCTTGTCCAGTCAAGCTGCCGTCTCAATGTAGAGTCTGCATAGTTTGTATTAACAATGTCAAAGAATACTAGACTTTAGTTAAACAATGAATATTTTTGGGGCTAAATCTTTGTAGTATAACGAACCAAAAAGAAAGTAATCAAGGCTTTTGTGAGGCACAAACTCATAGACAAGTATTTTCTCTTCTCCTTCAAAACAGAATCCAAGAAGCTTGACTAAATTTCTGTGTTGAAGCTTTGCAACAACAATAACCTCATTCTTGAACTCCTTTTCACCTTGTCTTGATGTTTTTGATAGTCTTTTCACCGCAACTATTAATCCATTAGGAAATGTGCCCTATAAGTAACAGATATATGAGTTTAAACATGAGCCATTACTCTGTTTGAATCTTTAGTCAAACTCATCGATACGAAACTTGATAAAATTGCTAAATATATACCTTGTAAACTTCTCCAAATCCACCTTGTCCGAGTTTGTTACCCTCCGAAAACTTATCAGTTGCCGCTTCAACAACTTTTAAATCAAATCTCAGTAAGCCAGCAGTTGTAAGACCATCCCCATCTGCAAAATGGAAAGCATTAAGCTCCATATAACTTTAAAAGTAGCAAAGACTAGTTAATATATTTCTTTTTACCATCATCTGCAGCTGCTGTCTCATAAGCTTTCGTCATTCTTTTTGCGCGGAAAATGTAACAAGCTATGAAAAGAAACACCAGGACAGCTAAAGGCAGAACAATTGCTGTGATTAATACCTTGGACTTTCTGCTTTTTCCTGTGTAAATCTTAGATCAGACATGACACATACTTTCCCAAATTGTGAATGTCTCAACCACAACAAAATTTATAAAGAGAGACTCTTACGTGTCTGTGGAGGAGTTTTTTCGTAGAAAGGGTAAAGCTCGTATCTTACTTGACAACTCCGCAAAAAAAATCTTCCTCCAATTTTGTCACGAGGCAATTCATCAATGCTTTTTTGAAGACAACTTAAGCAATTCTGGTTTAATGTATCAGGCTGGCACTGAGCCATTGCGTAGATGGTTTGTGACGCTGTGAAAGTCGCCTTGTTAACCGCATACTTTTGCAAACTATCAGCAGCCACTTTAGCAGTTTTGCTCATCAAAAAAAGAAGCATATCACTGAACTGATCTGATTGATTAGCCGTAATATTCTGGTCGCTCATCCTCAAGATTCCAGTATCAGGATCTGAGAGAGTATTCCATTCGTTATATCGAAGCATGCATTGGTCGTAATACACTAAAGCATCCTTCTGACCTGGACGCCAATCCAGAATGTCTTTGACAGCCGATTGGACGCAGCCACGACAGACACTCAACGACAAGTTTCTACGGCAAAGGAAAAAACCATATAACATGTCAGGATTTTGACCCTTTATAACATTTTGGAATCCAAATGAGAAACAATCATCGCAAGAAGAAAGAGACGCCAAAAGGGAGTGAAGATTGGAAGAGTATGTGCTGTTTTCGAGATAAGTCTTTTGTGTTATCAAAGCATAACCGACAGCAGTTGATTTGTGTTGCTGTGTAGAAGGTTTCAGGCTAGTAAGGAAAGTGAGAATAAAGAGAAAGCCATAACCAGACATTCTCCAATACTTCTTAAAATTGCTATTCTTATGGATGGTCTTTGATAATTCTGAAGACAGAAGTGCTAAAATACAGTTTCTACCAAGTCCACGTCAACGCAAAGAAAAAGAAGTTTGTATATTATTTGTTGTGGAACTTTTTATTACATTTTACAAAATTCAAGACCATCATTTAGAAGAAAAAGGAAATCGACTATTCAAAATCATATATCGACAGAGAAGTAGACGCTAGCAACACGAAGACTATTCTTTGTAGGTGAACCTAATTTTTTTTGGCTGACTAGTAAAAGATATTACATAAACACCAAGAAAACCAAATCGAAAAAAAAGTAGAGGTGGCAGAAAATATCGAAATCACCAGAAACTAAAAGTCCAAACAGAAGACAAATAAGAAAAAAACGGAAGTAACCATACATGCACTTAAACTTACTATCTCAGTTTAATTGAACATAAAATTTAACGATGAGGCATAATTTCACCCCTAATTAGATTACATCTATCTAATTGCACACAAATTATAAACATTAAGAGTAATTGCATAAATTTCTGGTAATTTTACTCCTAATTAGGATATTAAGCCAAAATTTAATGCAACCTATAGGTTGAGAATGCAAGGCTATCGCGTCGCAAGAGACTCGCAGGGCACGCGATAGCCTTGCGATGTCCCTAGGGTTTTCAAATTTGCTACTTCCTTGCGACATCCCGGGTCCGGATGTCGCAAGAGAGTTGCAAAAAATGCTACTCCTTTGCGACATACGGACACGGGATGTCGCAAGGGAGTAGCAAATTTAAAATTTTGAAAAACTTGCTACTCCCTTGCGACATCCGGATCCTAGATGTCGCAAGGGAGTAGCAAATTTGAAATTTGAAAAACATGCTACGCCCTTGCGACGCCTGGAAGTCACTTATTGTCCACAACAAAACAGCGCGCATGTTGAAATTCTGCTTCTGCGCGTAATCGAATGTGCATATACCCCTATACCATAACTGCTTAAGCTCGTGTATCAGAGGTTGCAAGAACACATCGAGGGAACGCTTCAGATGACTAGGACCTGACACTAGAATAGTCATAAACAAAAATTCTCTTCTCATGCACATATCCGGTGGAAGATTATACGGTGTCAATATGACAGGCCATAGAGAATATTGTCTACCGAATAAACCAAATGGGCTAAATCCATCAGTGCATAAACCTAGATATACATTTCTTGACTCTTTAGCAAAGTCAGAATGTACCGTTTGAAAATGTTTCCACGCCTTTGCATCTGAAGGATGTGTAACCTCCCCATCTTTTACTTTATGTTCATCATGCCATCTCATTGCAGATGCGGTTCTCTCCGATTGATATAATCGTTTCAGCTTATTAGTGATTGGAAAGTACCACATACGTTTGTACGGGATACGCGTCCTTCCGTTCGTTGCACGGTATCTTGGCTTTCCACAAAACGGCATTCCTGCAGCTTATCATCATCTTTCCAAAAAATCATGCAATTTTCACTACAAACATCTATCATTTCAGATGGTAATCCTAGACCCGCAACCACTTTCGGCATTTCATAATAACTCGCAGCAGAATTATTATCTTCCGGCAAATACTCTTTAAGCAAATCAGCAAATTGATTCATACTTCTCTCGCTTATGTTTCCTTCACTTTTAATAGACATTAGCCTAGATGCTAATGATAGTTTAGATAAACCATCTCTACATCCCTCATAGATGGGTTGATTAGCAGCATCTAGCATATCATAAAATTGTTTTGCTTCCGGGTTAGGTTCTTCCGTAATATTTTCAACAACACCAGGAAAATACCCATGATATGCATCTGTAACCATATCATGTGACATATTTCCTTGTAGATGAGTGTAGTTTTCAAACATACTACCACCATAGTTGTTATTAGCATATCCTTGACTCCCTAGATCATTACCACGAGCACCCATATTACTACTTTCACCACCCATACTATATCCTTCCCCATGCGAAAACCAAACATAATAGTTTGGAGTAAATCCTCTATTATAAACGTGGCTTTTTACCATATCGATATTCAAATATTTCTTGTTCCCGCACTTTAAACATGGACAAAAAATGTTACCATCATTTGGAGTATGTGGGTTATTTGCCGCCTGATTTATAAATGCCCGCAACCCATCTCGGAACTCCTTCGTCACTTCTCCAGTCTCCATATCCCTTCTGTTATACATCCATCGTCGTAAAGTGAACACTTCATGTTCCGACGTCATTATTTCCCGAATCGTAATTTATTTAAATTTTTTTGCAAACACAAATTTCTCTCTCTAGATTCTCTCTCTTATAATTCTTGTTTGGTGTAAATAAACAATGTCATGTGAGGGATATTTATAGGGAAATTCAAAAGGTCTGCTACGGATTTGCGATGTCGCTAAAGGCACACGCAGAAACCACGCAAATATGTAGCAAACCTGCGATGGAGAACATGTCTTGCGAAAACGTCGCAAGTTTGCAATGGGTTTGCGACATTTGTACGGGCCTCGCATAAGTGTCGCAAACGACTTGCAATAAAAACAAAGAGATAAGTAAAAAATGATAAAAAAAAGAAATCCAGTAATAAAAAATAAATCAGTAATAATAAAAACAACATTTAACAAGTATGTAACCAAATCAAAATCAAACATGAGACAAAAGACCAAAGTAGGAAAAAATATATTACACGAGTTTCGTACAATAAATATAATTTCTAAAAATTACATGAAAAAGTATTATTGATGAAAAGCATATATGTTATAACTTTGATTCCGTGTATAGCACGTTAATCATCTTATTATCATTCATATTAACATTAATTGAATTGATTTTTCAAACAGAAAAAGGAAAAATAATTTAGGAAAAGGAAAAAGAATTAGGAAAAGAAAAATCAGATGTAACTGTCAGGAAAATACAATATTAAGTTTTGTTGGACCATCAAACTCTATTAAAGGCCAACTGACTTAATGAATTAATTGATAATTATACGTGAATGAAAAATGGGATTGAATTTTAAGCAAGTGCATAATTTAAGTAACTTAAATTACGTAAAATTCTACACTACTAAGAAAAACATTTTTGTATGTGCATATATGTGGTTACATATGTAAAACTATTACGAAAATACAATATTAAGTTTTGTTGAACTATCAATTTCTATTAAAGGCCAATTGGTTTACTGAATCAAATGATGAATATATATGAATGAAAAATGGGATTGGACCTTAAGCAAACATATAACTTAAGTTATATAAAATGTCCCACATTAGTCAGAAAAACTTTTTTGCATGTGCATATATATGATTACACATGTAAACTAATTTGGAGAGCTTGGAGGACAGAAGGGAAACACCACACGCATGGGCCACCGTCGTGCCGTGCTCGGGGAATATGGACCTCCTAAGGATTTAAGGTTTAATTTTGATAATTTCATATAGTATTAAATGAAAGAAAAAAAATTATATAATTTTTATTTTAGAGGCATTTTCGGCACTTCCAGTCAAAAAAGTTGCATTGCCATATTCAACCCAAAAATGACATTTACACAACCCCAACATAGAAAAAGTCTATTTTCAACAATAAACCTTATTTTTGTTTACTTCCCAACAAAATCAATGACATATATAAAGTATGAAGTTTTGTCTTACACTTACACTTAATTCTACATGGATGGAGATATTGTAGATGTACATTTTATCATAGGTTCTAACTTATATTAATAATCATATATAAATACATGTCTGCTTTGTTAACAGTTTAAAATATTATCATTCAATTTTTAATTAATCCGAAAATTACTTCGTTATAAGTCTACATTGTGGGCTGAGTGTGTTAACGAGGGGTTGCTTCAGTAATGGAAGCATCATCGATGGAACATACAGCAGACGAATCCGTTGATGGACCTACTTGTTCTACTGTTTCATTTATAGTTCGCAAGAAAAATCCAGGTGGTCTAGGAACAGCAAGAGATATTGAGGTAGTAGTGA
This sequence comes from Lepidium sativum, assembly GCA_023374145.1. Lineage (NCBI taxonomy): Eukaryota > Viridiplantae > Streptophyta > Magnoliopsida > Brassicales > Brassicaceae > Lepidium > Lepidium sativum. The sequence goes on from JAKUCM010008188.1 coordinate 14,631, forward strand.
GCATTTGGAGGATTGATGACATGACTCGACAATTTTCAGCTTCTTCTTGAACACATAGTAAAGCTAAATGGATAAATCTGCTAAAATCGTTCCCTTGATATTCTCTTGAAAGCATGGATCCACTAGCTCCAATGGTGACCTATTGTTCCATTGTCTTCAAGTCTAGTGAAACAATTAAGCAATTAAAGTATTAGACTACAAGAATATAGGTCAACATCGACTGATCTTTTGATCGTATACTCACATATGTGAGCAAATTTCCACTAGTATCATCCATTTGATAGAGACCGTTGTTCTTTTTGCCACTTATAATTTCAAGAACCAAGACTCCGAAGCTATAAACATCTGATTTTACGGAGAATTGGCCATACATTGCATACTCGAGAAACATATAGCCACTGACAAAACTCAAAGCTTGAGTTGGAAAGAAGGTTGTTACTTATTGATATCACGAGTTTTAACCCTATATCCTACTGCAAGTGCACATCAAACATAATAGTACTTAGGGTCGAATTCCTCAGAGAACCAGGTTACACTTCGACTTCTATCGAATCGCAAGCTATATCAATCCAAATCAGAGAGGTAAATACTACCAACTTAAACACGAATGAAATCAAATAACTAAAGCAATCGGATGTCGGGTATTCATTCAAGAGTTAGAATTCTTGTCAGGAAAACTATTCATGAACTAATCTGATCCTATTCTCAATTTGAACATAAATAAAGATAAACCAACTCTCGTTGAATCTACCCCTCTACTAATAATCTAAAGGTCCTAACTCTCGTTGGTTTCATATTACAAGTAGGCTTTATCGCTTAGGTTCAATTACCCACAACCCAACCTAGCATCAACTCTCGTTGGTAGTGAAGGAATTGCTCTTCTAATCTAGTTCTAGTTCTTAACAATCTTCTGGAAAGTTAACAACCTAAAATCATCGACTAGGTGATCAGGCTAATCTATGCATTGAACTCAAGTATTAAAAGGAGAATCATTTGTTCATCAATCCTATTTGTTTCCCAACAGTGAATTCTAAAACCCTAGAATCCCTAAATCCGATCTAAGATCTACTCAGACATAGAGCAATGAATCAAGCAAATCATGATGAACTGAAACTGAAATTGCATTAATAAATAGAAATAAGATTCAGAAATTCTTCTCAAGTGTGAAGAGATCTTCTTCCTAGCTTACAAACTCTCAAAACTCTGTAAAATTCGTTCTCTGACAACTCAAAGACGGCTCATGACTCTCTTAAAATAAAATAGGAAAAGAGTATTTATAGGGCCAAAAACAAGAGCTGAAAAATCGTGAAATTAGGTTTCTGCGAAGGGCATTGATCGATCGATCCTAGAGTGGATCGATCGATCCTTGGATATAGAGTTTATATCTCAGAAGCCAAGTCGTTCTTCAAATTGTTATTAGAGCATTGATCGATGGATCCTTGTGTTGATCGATCGGTCCTTCATTTCGTGGAAAATACCGGGAAATGCTTCAAACTTCTCCAAAGTCCACCTTCAAATATGATTCCAACTCTGAACGTTTTTGACCTGAAATCTCAATAAAACATAGACGAATTCCCCAAATATAACCGTAATAATGAGCTCAAAACCGACAAAATATGAGGAACATCAATTCCCCCAGACTTAACTTCTTGCTTGTCCTCAAGCAAAGAAAGAAAGACTGTAGGAAGATCACATCTCATCAGACAAATGACTCTCTCCAGATCCTGCATATTAAGTCCAATGTGATCACAAGAATATTACTCATCAAAATCGAGACCACCTTGTACTTCCCCCAGACTTAGCAAACGTAACAATCTCGTGTCACAACTCAAAACAAACAATCAGATTTCCCATACTGACTCCTTAATAAATCTAAGTGCAGTCTCATTCGAGGGAATATCGATCAAGAGGCGAAAAGTTCATACTTCTACTCTCTAGACTACCTTCAATCTGATTCCATCTCTCTCTCTTTTCATAAGACCAATTCTTCCCAGTAAGTTGTTTCATTGGAGTTTCCTTCAGTAAGCTAATTAGTAAAGTGATAAAGATTACGTCATTGGGTGTATCCTAAAAAACGTCCAATTCACTTTAAAAACTTGCAGCGTCATTAGAAAACTTTTACCCTAGGCTAACTTCATGCAAAACTTATATCAGAAATTTTTTTGTTTAAAATGCCTGAAAATGATGAAGAGAGAAACATAACCAAACTTACAAGGAACATTTTTCATTGAGTAAAGAGAAGGAACATACCTGATGTATTACCAATTCCCTTGACGAGAGGGTTAAGTCAGGTTAGGTGTGAAATCAAAATGAAATCCCCTGAAAGTTGAGATGGATGTGCTCTGAAACTGAGTGTTGCTTTGTCTCTAGGTTTTTCAATAGTTTGATCGATTCGTGACAAATGCAAATCAAGTGATACTAAGTCCAGAATAATGCTGATAAAATTGAAAATCAAGTAGTCTGATGTCAGTCCTAAATGCTCAAAATACATAAATAAAAGAAAGAAATAGTGTGAAAAATCTAGAATGCAAAAGAAACAAAACAGAAAATGTGTTAGTCAATAAGTCTTCTCCCCCAGACTTACTTTACACTGTCCCAGTGTAAAACTAAATCAAAAGGAAGACATAAAAACGCATAAGAAACAAAAAGAAGCAAACAGAAATAGTTTTAAATAAAATGAAAATAAACTGAAACAAAAGTAGGAAGTAGCGAAGAACCTACTCAGGGCTTTGGGTATAGCGGTCGCCTGGTGCTCTGTGACGGTGGGGAACATGGTAATCCATTGGCCGATAATCCTCATCATCATTAGACCGATGTCCAGCAACATCTGGTCGGCTAGTAGCTGCAGTGGGCATGGAGACATGCTCATCACGATCAGCTGCAGGTGCACTCATACAAAGAGACGTCGGGATCCTCGTCAAAGCATTCCAGATGGTCCGCTGAATCGATCTCTTCCTTCTCTCATTCTCAACATGCCAGTCTCGAAACTGCTAATCCGTGAAGTCCGACGAGTAATAAGGTAATCCGAGTTCCTCCTCAGGAAACTCAGGAAGCAGAAACCCGAAAGGTTGAGCAGCTGCAGCCGGAGGTACGAACTGAGTAGAGGTGGAAGCTCGAGCTCTCCTAGATAGAGCGCGTGGTGCGGCTTCCTTCTCCTTAAGCTTGCCGGAGATCTCAGGATGCGACATATCTCGCCGGGACTCCACGTTCTCTTTGAAGCTAACTGAAGTGATGTGAGGAGCTGGAAGGGTGACATACATCATCTGGGGAATGTCATTGAAGAAAGTCCACTGCTTCTTCTCCAAAAAATACCCAAATCTGGCCAAGGCAGCAGTATCGATCAAATCGATCCTTTGCACAACCTCTGTCTGCCCGAGATCTAACCCATGAAATATGAATATCGGTGTCAGGAGACTACCAATAGGCTCAACCACTCCCTTCCTCAGGTCACCTCTGTATCTGGGCTTAATCAGCTAATTGGCAAAAAGATACCCACAGTTGATGTTCAGAGGAGGACCTATAGCGAAAGTAGGATCTTGGTAAAGATCCGGTACCAGGGTAGAGATGGCCTCGTGCAAGTACTCCAGCTGGGATTTGGTTACAATGCCTGACTCCTCCTTAGCTAGAATTTTTGACCCGATGTGATTTGCGACTATCCTAATAGCATGATTCCTGATATGAGTGAGCTTTGAAGTCTTACCCTGATACCCATCACTAGACGACAAATTCCACAATGCATTCTTCGGAGGAAAGTTCTTTGATGGTTTATGCCCAACTGCATACTCATCAAAACCGTAAACCCCGCACAGCTCCTGAATGGTGATCGTATAGAGAGCTCATTTGTACCAGTACGTGAGGTACTGTGCATAAACTGGACTGTGGGGATCGGCGCACGCATGTAGATCACATGTCACTAAGAACTGCATGACGATATCTGGATACAGTGGATAAGTATAAAAACAGAACTTGGTCAGACCAAAGTTATCCAGCAACTGAACAACATCTTCTAGAATCCCCATCCTATGCAGTGTCTCACGGCAAAGGAACTTCGCCGGGATCAACGTGTTAGTCAGGAGTTGATCATAGAAGCTTTCATGAAAGCTCTTCCAACCATCTTCTTCCTTTCTATCTTTGTACACTGCCATAGTTCTAACATAAGGAGTGTCTCTGCTAGCCACATTATCGACATAATACGTTTGTTCCGGTCTCGGGCACGGCAAACACTAACCAAGCTGTTTTTGTCTAGGTGCATCGTCGTGCTGTTGTGACGACTGACCGCGCTGGAGATTCGAAGATACCTGGACCTTCTTTGTAGGTTTCTTGCGATTAGAAGTATATATATGAACCATCTACAATGAAAGAACAGAGACACAACCGAACAAAAAGAAATGAGTTTGTGATCGAGAAAATTCACAAGAGTTCGATATTCTAGGTGTATAAATGATCATTGGTTTGATTGCTTATTCAAGTAAACACGATCAACATCCAGCAATGCATCAATCGAACTATAATCATCAAATCAAGCCTAAAAATTCCGAAATTCCTCTAGAAATTCTCCTTCAACCTAACAAGCAACCTCCAATTAAAATTCAACGACCCAAACAACAAGAGGGGGTAGAATCCATGTAAGAGTAAGGCACATGCATCACTTAATCAATGAAAATCAACAAGAAAACAAATTTTCCTTTTCCCAATTCAACTTCCAAATTCAGACCTAAAATTCGAATTTAGAGAACATACATTTGCTAATCGAAGCAATGAACCACATGATTAGATATAGGGAGAAATTCTAACCGGATTAGGCTTTTGAATCATTAAAACGAATGAAAAGTGAGAGAGAAATTGAGTTTTGAAAATTTTTGGAATTGAAAATTTTCAGAATAAAACTGCTCTGCGCGTTTAAGAAGACGAACCTGGGTGTAGGGTTGATCGATCCTTACTTTAATCGATCGATATGTGCTCTCGCAAGCAAAGAACGATCGATCCTTACCTTCTAAGTCGGGCAATGGATTGTGCGCAAAATCTTAAATGGCTCGATCGATCCATCTTTTTCATGTCGTGCTCTGGATCGTGCGGTCTTCTTACTCGATTAGTCGGGCTTTGCTTGTTCGGTCGAGCTATGCTTGTTCGGTCAGGCAACGGATCGTGCGACCTTCTTGCTCGACAACTTCCTACTTTGAACAAAAACACAAAAATAAAAACGAAATCAAACTAAAAAAGAAAAACGAAAAAAAAACGAACTACCTAATAGTGGGTTGCCTCCCACTCAACGCTTCTTTACAGTCTTTAGCTAGACGCCATTCAGATGGCGGAATTGCGTGAGTGAGGTTTGCTCACTCCTCAGATTACACTTGGCGGAATTGCGTGAGTGAGGTTAAATTTATATAACTTTAAAAGTAACAGCGACTTTCAAAGTAGCAAATAAGACTATGTTTTTGAATCTTTTACCATCATCTGCAGTTGCTGTCTCATAAGTTTTTTTTGTTGTCTTTGGACAGAAACAATAACAAGCTATGAGAATCAGAGCAAGAATAGCTAAAGGAAGAATACTTGTTGTGATTACAACCATTGTCTTTCTGCTTTTTTCTGCATAAATCTTAGATCAGACATGTGATAAAAACAAAGATTAGAATGCAATCTTATTCAACATTGAAGAATTGAAATTGAGTTTCAAGCTCAATTACAACTCCAAATCGGTGTTTCAGGCTCCAATTCCCTCACAAGAGTTCAAAGATGAAGCAAAAAGATTGTAACAGACTCTGAATGAGTCGAGAGTTTTAAGAATGCTGAAAGAAAGAAAGAACTAATTACAAAATAATCCACTATTTTTCTATTGTTTGCAATTAAATATCCACATATAGAATAATGACATTGGGTCTTTTCTTCTTGTGATAGGCTCTTAGGGGCTTATCAATACCCCACTCTGGGACACTCAACTTGCTTTTAAGCTAGAACAGAGGAAATTGTTGCTTAGTCTCTGTAACATGCATCCACGAGCTCTCATGATGTGGCATGCCTTCCCATTGAATAATATCTTCTAAATGGCCAGCTTGATCATACCTAAAATCAACGATGTCAGCTGGTTTGATCACTACTTCTCAGATGGTGCTGAAACTCGTGGGAAGTGGGATGGTTTTGTGTCCCATGCCAAGTACTTGCTTCAATTGAGATATATGAAACACATTATGTATCTTGGACTCAGTGGGAAGTTGCAGTCTATTTGCCACCTTACCAATCCTTTCCAGCACTTCAAAAGGACCATAAAAACGGGCTGCAAGTTTTTGATGCAGACGCCTAGATACTGACTGTTGATGATAAGGCCTATGTTTGAGGAAAACTACATCTTCAATGGCAAACTCCAGTTCCCGCATTCTGCTTCATTCAAGCTTGAGCCTTGAGTAGATGAGCCTTCAAAGCTGTTAGTATTTCATCTTTTTCCCACAGAGATTCTTCCAGTTCAAAGTTTGTAGATGACCTGTCTTCATAAGGAATCAAACCAGGCGGTGAACGACCTTATAAAACTTTGAAAGGAGTTTCTTGCAATGACGTGTTAAAAGACGTATTGTACTAGACTTTAGCCCAAGAGAGAAACTTACTCGAAGTTCGTGGATGTGCTGAGGCAAAACAACACAAGTATTCCTCCAAGCATCGGTTAACGACCTCAGATTGACCATCAATTTGAGGGTGGAAAGTCATGCAATAATACAATTGACTACCTGTTAGCTTGAAAGATTCTCTCCAAAAGTTATTGAGAAATTTTTTTATCTCTATCCAAGATTATCGATCGCGGAAATCCATGCAGTCGGATCACTTCTTTAGCAAAATTAGAAGCCACATCACTTGCAGTAAATGGTGCTTCAAAGATATGAAATGTGCAAACTTGCTGAGCCGGTCTAGCACTACGAGCACTGCATCACTTCCATGAGAAATTGGAAGCCCTTCGATATAATCCATCGTGATATCCTCCCACACCTACAATCGATATCGACTGAAGAAGACCAGCAGTAGCAAACGTGGAGTGCTTGTGAGTCTGACAAATGGTACATTCTGAGACGAATTTTCGGATCTGCTCCTTTATTTTTCGCCAATACACATTTTGTTTGACTCTTTGTAATGTTTTCAGCACCCCGGAATGCCTTCCCTGAACTGAATCATGACATTCTTGTAATATCAATGAAATGTACTTAGATATCTGGAGAATTACCAAGCTGCTGTCACAGATTTCCCTTTGTTCACTTTCTCTGTTAATTTTGTAATGTACTCATCCTGAGCAACCTTTGCGTATAAATCTTGAATTTGCAGAGCCAATGGCATCACTAAAGATAAAAGAAAAGTGGTACTCTCTATAGAGTCCAAACTCACTATTCTTGATAATCCATGAGCATCCTTATTTTCAAGTCCTGGTTTGTACACAATGTAAAAATCATATCCCAAAAGCATGATGAGCCAACACTGATACTCCAACGAGATCTTCCATTGGTCCAAGAGAAACTTTAAACTCCTCTGATCAGTTCTCACTAGAAACCTTCTTCCTAATAGGTAGTGACGCCCATTTTTGTATAACCATGTAATGGTCATTAGTTCTCTCTCATATATGGGCTTGTGTTGTTCTATTTCCGTTAGAGTATGAATAAAATAAGCTATAGGGTTTGATTCTTGCATCACCACTGATCTAATCCAAACCCTGAAGCATCAGCTTCAACGATAAATAGCTTCTTAAAGTCAGGTAGAGCTAAAAACCGGTGTTGTACGCATAGCTTCCTTTAGTGTAACAAACGCCACTTGAGCCATTTCATTCCATTTAAGCTGATGTTTCTTCAGTAAATTAGTCAAAGGCTGGCTATATTACCATAACATTGTACAAAACACCGACAATATCCTATTAATCCAAGAAAGCGCCTAAACTCCTTCACACTCTTAGGTTCTGGCCAATGTCTCATTGCCTCAGTTTTGGTGGGATCGGTGGCTACCCCATTCTCAAAAATTATGTGACCTAGATAGTCGACTTGCTGCTGCCCAAATAAGCATTTCTTCTTGTTAATAAACAACATATGCTTCTTAAACTCCTCAACCACTAGCTGCAAATGTTCGAGATGCTCTTCCCAAGATGTGCTGGTATATCAAATGTCGTAGAAAAAGACTAACACAAACTTTCTTAGATAAGATCTAAACACATCATTCATCAATGCATGAAATGTGGCAGACACATTTGTTAATCCTAAAGGTATTACGAGGAACTCGTAATACCCATCATGTGTTCCAAAAGCCGTTTTCCTCGATATCTTGTGGCAGCATCCTTATTTGATGGTAACCGGCTCTCAAATCCAACTTGCTGTTGTTGTGAAGTTCTGGAAGCAAATTTGTATCCCTTCACAAACACTGCTTCCCCTTAATGTGGCACCAAGTCCAAGCTCACATTCAAATTCTTTTTAATTGTAGTTGTCAACTTCAAGCGTCAGCTATACTTGGTGATATGAAATTATGTGATGCTCCACTATCAATCATAAACACAACTTTAGACTTTTGAATATGACCATGCATCTTCGTTGTTGTTGGAGACAGGATTCCCAGAAGAAAATTTGGTGACAGAGAGAAAATATTGCACCCTTCCGCTACTTCTTCCACCTCACGGAAATCTTAATCTTCTGAAGGATCTCTCAGCTCAATCTCACACCCCATTGAACACAGTTAAGACACACTTATCTTCATCCACACATCGTCCTATCCGGAAAAACCTTTCAACCAACGAAATCCAAGTATACGGATGAGCCCCGTCAAAAACTGGCAAATTAATTTTCTTCAATAGACTCTCCCTATTCCCAAAACACGATTGAGAATGTGTATGGGGAGATTCCCTATGATTACAGCTAAGTTTCGGATTATCAAGAGTTACCTGAGCTCCTCTGTGAGGCTCTGCTATCGGCGAATTCGATTCCGTTTGTCTTGGCGGTTAGCGATCCGCAACTAAATAACCGGTCCAATATCGAGTCCAGATTCTGAAATTAATTATCAAGATTAAGAAATTGGTGATTCAGCTTCCCCAATTCTTGGTCGGCACTTGATTGAGCGTCGAGTAAAGTCTGAAGAGTTGCTCCATGGTTGCGAACTGATTTGTGAACTCTCCCACGGTTTCTTCCAAATTTTCTTCAATATATTTAATCGCTTGATCATCTTCTGGTCGATTGAGGATCGCCATCACACTCTGATACCAAAGATGATAGAAACAAAGATTATAATACAATCTTATTCAACATCGAAGAACTGAAATTGAGTTTCAGACTCAATTACAACTCAAAATCAAAGTTTCAGGCTCCAATTCTCTCACAAGAGTTCAAAGACGAAGCAAAAATATAGTAACAGACTCTGAATGAGTCTAGAGTTTCTAAGAATGCTGAAAGAAAGAACTAATTACAAAAGAATTCACTACTTTTCTATTGTTTTGCAATTAAGTCTCCACGGAATGTTGACATTGTGTCTTTTCTTCTTGTGATAGGCTCTTAGGGGCTTATCAACATGACACATACATACTTTCCTCCGTATAAAGGGGGAGGAGGTTTCATTGTAGAAAGGGTAAAGCTCGTATCTTAGGGTACAACTTGGCCAAAGAAGTCTTCCTCCAATTTTGTCACGAGGCAATTTCTTAATGGTTACTTGAAGACAACTTAAGCAAGTCTGGTTTGACAGATCAAGCGTGCACTCAAGCATTACATAAATGAACTGTGACGCATTGAGATTCGCTTTGTTAACCGTAAATCTTTTCGGACTATCTGCAGCCACTTTTGCAGGTTTTGTGCATCGGTCATAGGATCCTAGAGAATATTCGTGTCAGCATATCGAAGCATGCATTCGTCGTAATAAATCAAAGCCTCCTTTTCATCTGGACACCGATCCAGAATATCTTTGACGGGCCGACTTGACGCAGTCACCAACAGATATTCGATGAAATGTATCCGCCGCATAGGTAAACTCCGCTTACCATGTCAGGGTTTTGACCCTTTGAAAGGTCTGTTAAGAAGAAAGAGACGACAAAAGGGTGTTTAGATTGGAAGAGTATGTACTGTTTTTGAAGTAAGTGCTATCTTTACAGACATGACCGATGTAAGTTGGTTTGTGTTCCTATATAGAAGGTCTCAGGCTTGTAAGGAAAGCGAGAAGAAAGGAGAAACCCATAACCAGACATTCTCCAATAATTCTTGAGTAATGCCTTTGTTTTCTCCAATGGAATGGTCCTGAATCTTGATAAATCTGAAAATGAGAAGTGCTGCTTCCAAGTCTACGTCAACGCTTAAAGTAAGTTAGAAAATTGATTTTTATTGATAAATAGAAAAAAATGGTTTACCTACTCCAACTTTGAAGTGAACACATACCAATTTTGGTAATTAGTAATTGACTACGGGAAATGTGAATGTGAGTCTTCAAATTGTGGATTTGCCGGTAGAATTGCTTTGATTTTGTTTTCTGATAAGGTAAACAGACAAAATTATCCATAAAAGACATAGAAGAAAAAAAATACTGACACGAGACAGTACTGCATATGGACACAAAATCGATGAATATTTGACCAACACATTTCAGAATCCTGAAACCCTTAATGAAAATATGTTGATTTAATGTGGAATGATGGAATCACTACAAACAAAATGATCCAGAAAAAACAAGATAAATTAATATATGGAATCATTTCATATCTTCTAGACAATGCTACAGCTTCCTCTTATACAAACTGATGACTGGTTGCTATGGAACAACAGCAAATTGTCCCATCTGAGAAGCTCTCATTTTCCTAAACATGGCTTAAATTCTGACCCTCAAAACCCAGTGTGGCATGAGACCCAAAACTCTTGTTCTTTTTTTTTGGGTTCACTCCGGAGGTATGCTTTCATTATGTAGATGGCAAACATGGACATATTACAAAAAAAAAATTATTTTTGATATTAGTATATGTTATTACTTTTAACACATATTAATTCACAAAACAAAAAATTATGATCAGTAGATTACTGAATTTCTGAATTTTAATGTGATTTAACAGAATATATATTATTATATGATTATATGGAAAATTCCATAAAAATCTTCTAAAGTTGGAGTCACTCACAACTTAAACTTCTAAAGTTTTTTATTTCAATAAAAGATCTTAACTTGAATTATTTTAAGAACTTACTAACATTGATCCATTGCAAATGAAGATATATTCATCTTATCTCTTTACTTTCACA
>JAKUCM010008189.1:0-31222 GCA_023374145.1 Lepidium sativum
GAGTTGTTTGATCGGGATAGCGACAGCTGTTCGGTGTTGGTATTGCAACAATACGACGGTGAAACTGCATTTATGGTAACGGGGTGGTAGGTGATGATGTCGGTAACATAATTGATGTTAAAATTATTAAAGACTAATTTATAGGTTAGCAAATACTATATATGACACTCAAATATATGTGTTAGTGTATTAATATACACATTAGCATATATTTTATCTCCTAGTATTAGTGTATTCTTAACCTGTGTTTTATCCACTAAAATATGTGTTAGCAGGTAATATATATGTTACTCGGATAATTTATCCGTTAATGGGTACTATCTGACTCAAACATTACAATGTACTTGCTTCTATACCATCTAACACACTGCTTAGTGTTTAAAATTTCTTTTACCCGGGTATTATCTATATAAGTTAGCAAATAATATATGTGTTACCTGCTATATATTTATGTTAGCAGGTAATAAATATATTAACATGTACTCCTTCTGTTCTTATTTACTTGATGTTATAGAAAAAATATTTATTTTATTTTAATTGATGTTTTAAGAATTCTAGACAAAATTTACTGTTTTAGTGTTTTTGACTATTTAAATTCTGCATATTGATTTGTAATTGGTTAAATTGTGTTGAAACTTGTGAAAAAAATATATTTTATTTAGAAAAAATAAAATAATTAATGTAAAAAACTTAAAACATCAACTATAAAAAACAGAGAAAGTACTATATATGTTCGCATATAATATATGTGTTATCCGGTAAACTTTATGTTACCGGAGACAGAACATTAAATGTTCTGGAAGACAATTTAGTCATTTATCATTGTGGGCTCATGGGTATTCACTTAATTATAAAAATGTAATGGACATTTATTGGCATTATATATGTGTGTTTTGCATGCTAACAGGTTATGTGTATTATCTTATTGTATTGTGCCAATTCCCTTATGCAAGTTGTTTCCTCTCACATTACAATTTATTCAACTGTCAAGAGTACTACTTATTACATGTTTTGTTATGGTTGTGATTACCATACATATTGATAGTACTATGTACATGGTAGTCTCATCTTTCTCGTTCATTGGAAAATAGATATATGAAAAATATCAACAATCTCTTCATTTTCTTTTCCTTTATTTTTTCAATGGTTTGTTTCCATGAAAGTACAACATAGAAAAAACGTTCCTTAGATTAATTTCTTGAGTTGTGCAAAACATAATAGTTGCAGTTGTATCATGAGATTCAAAACATCATACATTTGTAACACTACGTGACATTACACAGAATTAAAAAAAGAGATTCATCTCGCCTCTGTAAATTTTATTTCTAATTCTTGTATTTGTATAATATATTTATTTATTTTTATCAAGTAATTTTTCATACATTATTAGTTTGTCCAATTTAAAAATTTGGGTTCCTACCAAACATATATAGATTTTAGTGATAACAATAAACTATGCTTGAATAGCAGATTTTTTTGCTGCATATAATCTATTAGCGAAAACAACATTTCATCACTAACGAATTACTACAAAGTCATGTCACTCAAAAAATGACAAAAGAACTATTATATTTATGGTTATATATTTAATTTGCTAAAAACTAAAAACAATAATAACATAAACATTGAAACTGAAAAAGTAGTATTAACCAATTACTAATAGTTAATACTTTATGTAAAACATGTTTTAACAATTTCAAATTTTAAATTTTGGATATTAACTAATCTTAATCTTTTCACTTTGAAATGTTATAACGTTAAGCAGGTGTAGATACGTATAAAGTGAAAAATGTATCATGTGATTAGTACTATGAAAACTACGTCAATCTAAACATTTAATTAATTATCGATGTATGCATAATAAAAAATGCTTCTGTAAAAAAAGATATATATTATGTCTATAAAAAGAGTCCACTTTTCTTTTATTCGTTTTCAAGGACCAAACATTAGCAAAACAATAAATGATATTTTTAAAGAAATTTTTTAAGTATTAGTCTTTTTTGTTATATTTCTCACAAAAGATACTTCTTTATTTTTTTTGTTATTACTTTTCATTAATATAAAATAACGAAAATGTTCTCAAATTTTTTTATCAAATTCTTTTTATGACTTTTTCACAATATTATTTATTTTCTTCTAAAACTATTATCTGTTTCAAAAGCTCTTTTTAAAAATTTTATAAGCATTTATAATTTTTTAAATAAAATTCTATAAATAGTATATATATATAGGTTATTTTATAAAACTTTATAAATAGTATATTTATAAGTTATTATATAAAAATTAACTTATATAGTATAAATATAATATATGTTTATAATTTTGTTTATAAAATTATGTAAAAATCAAAAAATTAAAATAATGTGTATAATTTTAAAATTATAAGTTTTTTTTATAATAATTTATAAACTAGTTTTAAAGTTTAACTTTCAAAATATTTTGTATAAAATTTTGGAAGAAAACTTATAAATTGAATTTTTTTAAGATTTTATAACGTAACTTATAAATATATTATTTTACAAAATCGTATAAATTTTTTTATAAAATTTTATAAATGTGAATAGTAAATTTCAAAATGAAAAATAAAATTTGGCGGGAAATATTTTTTGTGGAAAATTGTTTTCTGTAAAAAAAGTATTTGTAAAAGAAATTGATTTTTTGAAAAAAATAATAATTTGAATGTATTTTGGTTTTTAATAATATAAATGGAAACATCTGGATGATATTATAAAATTTTACAAAGCTAGAAAATATAGAAAATATTAATATTAGTTGAATGATATTATTGTCGGTGGATGTTGTACGTAAATAGATATAACTGTTTGGAAACAAACTTATAGTTGTCATGAGGCACCTTTTGTCTCAATGACTTTCATCATCATATAGATATGAAAATCAGACACTAATTAATACCAAAATATACAAAACGGTACCAAACATACGAACACAACAATTGTAGTAAAAGTATTATAAATATGTATATAAATTGGTAGCTAATTTTAAATTTCAAAACTAGGATTAACATGGAATTTAATTATTTTTTTAATTTGTTTATTTAGATTGTTAGATATGTGTTAATATTTTAGAATTTTATTTTTTAGGTGTTGTTTTACAAGTCAGAAATCTAAATTAAAATCGATCTAAACTAGAATAACTGATCCAAAAAAATCAAACCCCAACTAAAATCAGAGTCAAATCAATAACCAATTTTTTTATTTTTAAAATTTTCTATTCTTAATTTTAAAATTTTAAATTTTTATATAAAAATACATCAACTCGAATTTGATCTATATTGAACAAAACCATATGCCAAAAATAAAAATAGACGGATAAATATTGAATCAAAAGAACAAAGTCTAAATTAGAATAATCGAACCCGACAAAATAGCAGAATTGAGTATTATATTTATGTACCAAAACCGAATTCAAATCCAAACCATAATCGAATTAAGAACCAAATTTATAATCGATATATTTTACTAAATTTTAATTTTTCAGAGTTTTCCTATTAAAATTTTATTAATTTTAAATTTTTATAAAATTTTATAATGAAATTTACCTTAAACTTATTTTAAAAAATAGTTGTAAAATTTTATCTTAAAGTTTATAACATATCTAAAATAAATATATATTTTACTTTAATATATATAAGATGTACAGATAAACTAACATTTCTAATCTTAAGAAAGTTTTAATCAAACACATTTTTGAATATATAATTGTTTGAAATCTTATAAACAAAAAGTAATGATGATTTGAGACCACGAGAAAATGTTGCTGGTTTATACGCAAAAATTAATTTGGGAAATATGTCAACCAAACATTAAATTTACCAAAAATGTTAAATCAAACACCTAACTATCATAATTTTATATTAAACAATATATTTTAATTGATTTATATTAAAATCTTTAATTTTGAGTTAACCGAATCGATTGATTCTAAACATTAAGTAGCGAAACAGAAATTACTAATACTGTTAAGATCCTTTAATGATTTGTGTAATTATATCTTAAACTGAACCAAAATTTAACAGAAATTCCAAAATCCAAACCTTAAATTTCAAAATCTTCTCTCATCTTCCTTATCTCAAATCAATTTTCTCTTCTTTTTCATTCTCAAGTTGATTTTTATCATTTTTTTCTCTTTATAATCTAAAATTATATTGATTAGATGTTTGATTTAAGATTTTGGTTAGTTTAGTGTTTAATTGCCATTTTTCTTATATTAATTTTGTTGGGTTTTTGATTTCTGATGAAAAGGGTATTTTTATCATTTACCTACTATTAACTTGGTTGTGTTTCTCATAACATATCTAAGATGTGGATTAAAGCCAAAAGTTAAAGTTTTTCTGCTTAACAAAGAAAGACAGCGAGTAAACATATGGGTGGTGAAATTGAGAGTTCTTGACTATCAACAAAAATAATATGAAACAAATAAAGGGAAAAAAAACAATAAGAAAATACAACTGTACTACTTCAGACTTTCGTCTCAGAGATGGGTGAATTGTTTTTTTCCCAACTAATTAGTACTTCAATACTCACACCTTTTCTTGACCTATCATAAAATTCACACTAAACCAAATTGAAAATAAATATTTATTTCGATTTCGGTTTATGTCAAGTTACGAACAAATTTCCATAAAATTCGAACTATACCAAATCAAAAATAAATATTTATTTCAATTTAAATTTATGTCAAGTTACCAAAGAATTTCCATAAAATTCAAACTAAACCATATAAAAAACAAGTAGTTATTTCGATTTGAGTTTAAGTCAAGTTACCAAATAATTCCAAATTTTTAATAACTTGTTTTTAATTTAGTTCGATTAAAACTGAAAGCTGAAAATAATTAGATACAAACCAAATCAAACATAAACTAATTGACTAATTATATTAACAATATCTAATTTTAACAATAACAATATACGAACTAAGTGTGGTCGAGTGTCTGATTTATAATTTTAACTTTTTTTTGCTGTATTCAATGGCAGATATCGTTGACAAAAAAAATTATACTAACAATATCTAATAATTCTAATATGATATTTTTGGTAATAAGTTTTGAAATATAATTAATTGGCTATTTTTATTCATATTTCTTTTTAGATATTTAGTTACTTCCCATCATAAATTAACTATTGCGTTTTTGGATGTTTAATTATTTTTGATCATAAGTAATTATTTAAAACTGAATCGCTTAAGAATTAAATTGTTTCAGTTTATATTTAAAATATTCATTCAGAATCAAAATTGAAAGAACTGAACAAAATCAAACCAAATTTTAGTTGACATGAGATTATATAATTACCACATTTTAAAACTGAAAAATCAAAATAAAAAGAGAAACCCAATATAAATCAATCTGAAATCCTTGAACTAGTTTTAACACATTGCTGAAATTTCTTAAACAAAAAAAAATGTTATAACAGAGGAAAATTATCATTCATATCTAATTTAAAGTTGTGGGAAATCTAGAAATTTAGTTCAATCTATAGTTTGAAGGAGTAAAGGTCTTTTTTGGTCGGGAGAAAAGGTTTTATAAACCTAACAAATTCCTGTGATCCTACCAAAAATTATAAAATTATGGTTCCCAACAAACTAGTGCAACAATGAAAATCATAGCCTTTTTCCCGTAACTTCTTATATATATATATATAAAGAAAAGTCGTGATTAATATTTTTTTCGACCCAAGCCATAATAGAGAATAATATAAAAGTATATAATTATCTAAAAGAACACTTTTTAGTACAAGACACGTGAGATGAAAAAAGCGTTTTCACGACCATGATTTGAGTTTATCTTGTGTCCGACTAATCAATTTTTATAATGATTCAACATGTACGACTAACCACTTAATTTTAATCATAGTAAATTAGAAAATTATAAGCAATTATTTCAAGATTTTCTTTATGAAAAAATCAAAATCAAAACTAACACGAGAGATTTCAAATTACTTTCTTTCCCACTAATAGAAAAACGTATCGTTTTATAAGTGACAAGAAATAAAAAGGCGAGTTGAAAATCGGGTGGCTAAAACTAAAAGAGAATAGCATTGGGACACCTACAAAGTCATCACTTCATTCAGTCCATTATATTCATATATATACAAACAAATTATTGACAGTTGTTGGTCGTTTCTTTCATGTCTTACGTGAAACATAAGAGTACACATGAGTATATTTTGTATTTAATGTGTATGAACCATTAAATATAAAGAGTATGTAGCTTTTTATTTAATTAAGTTAGATTTTCTTAGAAATATTCAACTTATTTTAAAATTACAAAATAAACTTTATTTATAACCAAAATGAGTTACCAATATATATGCCATTTAGACCTAATTGTTCAACTGAAACCTTGATTTACCATACCTATAGAATACATATTCAATTTATTTTAGTTTATTCTAAAATAAACAGATAAACCAAAAGATATGGGTAAAAGTAATTAAACAGATGATCGTAAATTGAAAAAAAAAAAAATTTATCTCGGACACAAATATCAAAGCGCAATTTGCCATCTTTGCTCTTGGTGGCAGCAGAACTTTATTTTGGTATGTTCAATTGGCTTTTATGTCTCCTGTTTTCTGCTTGGGTTTGATTGTACAGGATAAAATGAAACCTTTGAATCCATCAATTATGTGATGACTTGTCGCTGAAAGTTACACCACCGTACATCTCATAGATCTGGCAGGCAAGAGTGTTGTCATCGGTTCCGTTTGTCTACTTTGGTCCCTCAGACAAAAAGTCGTTCATTGGAGGAGTACGTCATCTATCTGGTTCTATCCGACCATCAATTATTATAACTTCAATCTCAGCTCCGTGCCCGGACGAGGTCTGTCGTATCCAGAAAGATCCAAATCGTCAATCTCTTTTCCACTCTTGCAAGAGTATCTTGTCCCACCATCTCTCAACTTTGAATCTGTCTATAAAACTCATAATTGTTGGTTCAAAAAGCTCAGTTGCGTGTTCGACCGCATTTCTGGCAACCCAACAATGAGTAATTTTGGATTTATGCAAATTCCAGATCGCATCTCTACTATCTATCCAAAATCTTCAAAGCATTTGCAATCTGTCTATGTGAACTTATTTATATTTTTGTTTCTCTTTTGATTTTTTTAATTGTGATTTAAAACGTTTCTCTTATTTTAAAGAAAGCAAAAGCAGTTTAATGGCAAAAAACAGAAAAAAAAAAAGAAAAAAGAAAGAAGAAGCTCTGAGTTGAATATAAACTGAAATCTATGACTCCTAACAAAACATCATATCACATGATTGTGTTGTAAGAATTCTCTCATATTTTTTTAAGAAATTAGGATACAAGTAACAAAAACCACCATTTGAAGACTGTGGGCTTCATCTCAATAACTGTGTGCTATTATATCCAGAATACCTTACGTTACAATCACAGGACTAATATTAATGTTTTTGTTTTCTTTCTGCTTTTGGCTCAATCAAATCATCTGTTACAACTTACCTCGATTGGTTCGTTATGTACAAGCTCGATCAATACAATGTCAAGTTGTATTGGGGCAAGTACTTTGTTATACGAATTGTAATTGCACTCCAACACGGCTTCTCGTTCCCTTTACTGTACCTATTTTACACTTTCTCTTCTTCTTTTTTCTTTAAACTTGACTTCTTTTATAAAAAAATTTAATAAAAACCATGAAGTAAATGTATCTCTTGCCAAGCTTTTTATAAACTTCCCCCAAATTTTTAAGCACTAACAAAAGAGAGGAAGATAGATGTATAAACAAATCTACGAAGTGAAGTTTTCTTTTTTTTCGGACCTTAAACTCTTCATTACCCAGTTGTTTTTCTTCACTAATATAATAAAATCATTGAGTCACAAAAAAAACGATTAGTTTCACATTCAAGAAATATTGCTTGGTTCGATACCATAATTATCATATATACATAAAACCAAATATCACAATTAATATATAGTTTTCAAAATTATGAGAAGATATAATATATATAGTAGATAACTCAAATTGCTGCTTTCAGAAATAAATTGAGCCAAAAATCTCTAGCTTAATTTAAGTAGATTCGTTTATCATAATTTAGTAAAGTTGTTCATCGTGAGTATAGCATGTATTACTCGCATATAATGAATCATTGTAGTTCAAAACAGAATACTTCGTCGAATAGTACACCACAATTGTTTAAGGAGGTTCTTTTATTTTGCCGTGAATTTCGAAATAATACAAACACTATTATATACCTTTTGGTAATGATGTGAAAATAACATGATTTGATAATACTATTTCCTAACAGCAACGAAATCCCAGTATTAAATCATTAGTGATATGTGTTGTTTGTACCTGGAATTATTTATACATAGTATATAACAAACAATGAAAAACATTACAAAAACAATTTTATGTTGAAATGAAATGTAATTGCGTGAGTTCAAAATTTAAATGAAAGTGGTACTATAGATAAAAAGGAGACAGATTTTAAGATGAATTATAATTCTGGATAAACTCAATTGTTGCTTTGAAATTACTTACACACAAATTTCATCATAAAAAGGTTGGCCAAATAATTTGAAAGATGGAACCTCAAAAAAAAAAACATAAGTACCATCAACTAAAAGTCAAGAATTCTGAGATACATTGTCTCAATTATATAATTCACCACATATAAAAAATCATCTGTTACATTATTAGATATAATTCTATCATATTTTAAATTTTATTGTATTTATTACCAGAAAAATATTATTCTACATTGGAAATTAGAAGAATTCTCTCCAATATAAAAAACATCTCTACTTATTATCAATTGATTTTGAGTTGAAAACTCATTATCTAATATTTATTACAATGAAATCTAATTTTTTTCGACACTTTTGAAAAACAAAATGAAACTACATTCTTATTTATATTCCAATGATGTATGAAAAATCAAAAATGTTTCCATATAAAACATATTCGCTAGTGACAGTGACTAGTTAATCTACATTGACAATTTCTGATAAATTCACTTTCAACAAGCTCCTTAAAGATGTAGGACTATGGATGAGTCTTAAAATCAAGGTAATTTATTGCGAATGAGAATTATATCTGAATCTAATAATTTCACTTAGGAGACGAGAAAAGTTTCTGGGATTTTGAACCTTTTTCTTCCTTCTGTCTTTTGTAACAGGAACACTTTGCCAAGCACAATATAATGGATATCACTCTCAAATATATTGGTACGTTTGTCCCCCTGAAATTGAACTGAAGCTACATAGTTTCATAAAATATGAATATGATTCAAACCATGTTTCAGATCCGACATACATGATCCGAGCTATTCCAGCCAATGCGTCTGACAATGTCTACTCAACTCTCCTCGCTCAAAGTGCTGTCCATGGTGCAATGGCTGGCTACAGCGGCTTTGTCTCAGGTCTTGTTAATGGAAGACACACTTACATTCCCTTAAACGTAAGTTTCCCTTCTCGTAAATATCTATACATGCCATTTGGTCATCTACTCGTCGAGTTTTAATACTTCTTTTTTCTTTCTCTTTGGGCAGCGAATAACCGAAAAACAAAACAAAGTTGTGATTACAGACAGAATGTGGGCGCGGATGTTGTCATCTACGAACCAGCCCAGCTTCTTGAACCCTCTTCACTGAACCACCGAGTTGACTGACTATAAACTTGTGGCCAATTTCAGTTCTTAATTTGTAATTTTGACACCAACAAAATTGGACCAATTGGGTAAAGAAGTCTTCTGTGTTGTTGTAATACAATGTTTGTTGTGTTAATTTGATCCCTTATAGATTGGGAACGCTTGTCTTTTACTTCCCTTTCTATCGAAATTTATAAGATCAAAATATCATTTGGTAATAACGTTTTCAAAGTTTTATCAATTATGCCCTGCAGTTTGGTCCATATCTAGCAATTCACCGTACCAGCTACAACAGCTTCAACCCGTGAAAGCAATTAATTCGTCAATGCTAATGAACATAAGCCTTTTCTTACGTTCGCTGTATTAGCTATCAGCGACTGAGTAATACAACTGACTTTAATCTAAATATGTGAAGAGTATATAAGATATATGGTAAACATGGTTGCTGAGTTCTTAGTCGCTGCGATCAATATTGCCTTATCTGCTGTTGATTTTGTTCTTTTTTAATTCATTGATTTTGGTCGCTCAGCTGATAAAGAACAGGGCTTGGTCTTCATTTTGAAATGGTCAATATTATAAATAGATAAGAATCCTTCTAGCATTGGACTTGATTTAAGGGTTTTGTTTGGGCAAATGATCCAACAATTGCATCTTAAAGCTTGTTTGAAATTTGAACAACATAGTACATATACATATATACTGAAACATGAGTTAGAAAAAAAATTGGTGTTTGGCTCGAGATTGTCAGGAACTGAATCTTTTTCAACCTCTGTAGATTCCTGAAGGATCAGCGTTTTGCACAATCCACGGATGCTCCAAAAGTTTGTGCAATGGCAGACGTTGCGAAGACTCCTTGACAAGCATCTATAAATACATTTGAGAAATACTGTATGTGAGATTTCAGATTCAATAACTACTACTTCCATTAGAGTGTATATGTTAGATTGAAGGTATAGAAAAACCTTGCTAATTAGATCCTTTGCAGATGCTGAGACTATTGGTTTAGGAGGAAACTTGAGATCTACTTGCACAATCCTGTTATAGATCATTTTGTGGTAACAAAAGTCATCAAACAAACCCACAAGAAACAGACTAGAATTGTATGTAGATTTCAAATGCCAAAGTTTTTTTTACCTTCTGTACGTGTCTGAGTGCTCCATGGCTTCGAAAGGAGGAAGGCCATAAAGAAACTCGTAACAGAGAATCCCAAGGCTCCAGATATCTACACTAGCGTCATGTTCTACGCTTTCCACTGTATAAAATAACCAAACACTACTGTTAAAGAGAAAGCAGATCACACCGTTGAACTAACTTTCAAAGCAAGCAAGTCTATAACTTTACCCATCTCCGGAGGAAGATAATCCAGTGTGCCACACATTGTCCTCCTGCGGTTAAATGTGTGTACCGACCAACCAAAGTCTGCAATCTTGAGCTCACCCTGATAATCCATGAATATTAGTATTAGTTTTTATAATCAAATGTATATATGTCAATGCAAACAAAAGGCAGAGTTTATAACCTGAGCACCAATTAACAGATTTTCTGGTTTTATATCTCTGTGAATCACATGCTTGCCATGGCAATAGATGAGAGCTCTCGCCAATGACGCAACATACTTTCAAAGTAAACATATAAGGATATCAGTATTCTATTGACAAGATGGTAACAGAGAGGTCAAAAGTGTAGAAGGAAGGACTAACTGTTGCAGCTCGTCTTTCGCTGAAGTATTTGCATTTCTGGAGTTCCTTGTAAAGCTCACCTCTAGCAGCATATTCAAGTATCAAATAAACTCTTTTCTGCAACAAATGAAGTGTGTTATCCACAAGAGGTTGGATAATCAATCATATAACTGTCAAGATAAAGGTAGGAAATAAACTTGCTTGATCATAGAAGTAACCATAAAGTCGTAGTATATTGGGGTGTCGAAGGTGAGACTGAATCTCCACTTCTCTTCTGAGCTGATGTTCAACTTGAGATTGTTGAAGCTGACTCTTGAAAAGAACCTTAAGCGCGACAATGTGATTGCTCTGTTTCATGGTTGTATATATGTGTGAGATTGGTGAAACTCTATAGATCATTGATTGTTCAACATAAAAAGGGATTTAAACAGATCAAACGCATACTGACCCGTTTTTCTCTGGCGAGATAGACATGACCAAATTTTCCTCTCCCAAGAGGCTTTCCGATGTCAAAATCAGTTAAAGTCCATCTCTTTTGTGCAGCTGCAGAAGCATCTGAAGCCTCCTGGAAATCAAAGTCCAACAAAATATAATGAAAACCAACTTCAGATCATACGAACCACTTGAAACATCAAACATATATCGAGAAAAATCAAACATATATCGATCTCTCAAATTCACAGAATCTCCAAACCCTAATTCTCACAATGACGCAGAAATTAAGAGATTTATCTAAAGAGACCCCCACAAAGCCTATCGTGAAACACTTTTTCGCTCGATTCAGACCTAACACAAAGAAAATCGAGAAAAACGGAAAACGATTTTCTTTCTAAGTCGCCCTCCTCCCAAAAGATTGATAATCTCAAAGACCGAGAAAGAATAGAAAAGGATAAGATCTCACAACCTCTAAAATCTTATTCAATGCACGGAAAATTCATCAGGACATGGAACAATTGTTCCTTACCTTCTCCTGTTGTTGTGTCTCCGTCGAGATCGCCATGGAAAGGAACTATAAGCCGATAAAGAGAGAAAGAGAGAGAGAAGAGAGAAGCCCAAGATCTCAGGGATGATAGATTGAATTGAAAAATATGGAGGAGCGGGATTAAAGCTTAAAATAAAAAAACATAAACGAGAGAAAAAAGAAAAAAATAAATTCACAAAAACGTTTAGAGTAACGGTCGTATTTGGGATTTGCCACTTGCCAGGCTGTATATGGACCCCATTTAGAGCCAGTATTAAATTATATCTTCAGCCCAATTATAGTCCAATAACGTTCATTGAGAATACAAAGTAGGCCCATTAAAAGTATAAGTAGGCCCATACTGAGTATAATGTGACTTAAGAATTTCCATAATTCTCTTACGTAATCGGAAAACCTCTACGGCTGACGGCGAACAGTTTACCGACAAAACTCCATACATGAAATTTAAAACTTTAAGAATGTGTTTAATGGGATTAACCTTAGAAGAAGATAGAAGGGTTTCGCGTCAAGAATTCTGAATCATGTACTGAGAACCCAATAACCATTTACCTTCCCCTGCAAATTCGAGTATCAAGATGGTATGATGATTTTGATTAAGGTTTATTGATTAGGGTTTGATTTTTTTCCTGAATTGTTTTTGCTTTTCTTCAGTTTTCAATTGCAGCGATCAATGATACGGAAACAGAAGAAAAATGGGAGCCTCTTGCTCCTAGCAAAGAAGCTCAGGTTTTTTTTGTTTCTTCTGATTTAGGGCTGCTTTGTTCTCGAATTTTCTCACAACCTCAATTCTGGATTCCCTTATTATTACTGATTTTTGTTTCTAATTGACCTTCTCAGGAATTTCATCTGTCACAAATATATCATGAGGGTCTTCTCAAGCTGCAAGCTAAAGACTACGAAAAGGCTCGGGAGCTGCTAGAGTCTATCCTTAAGGATCCTATAATAGCTAACTCCAAAGTAAACAAAAGAATTTTAGTTATTCTGATGATTCATTGAATAGTGACTTATAGACACTAAGTCATTTCTTTCCAGGTGGAGACTATTACAAACGACAATCATCTCCATCATCTCAGGTCAAACCCCATGTTTTAATTCATCTAATTAGATTTGGTCACATGACTAGTAATTGTTTTTGCGTTGTTCAAGTACTTTTTGTTTATTAGTACTGTGGTTGCCTATAATGATTCTTGTATAGTTGCATTGTAGGTTTTTGGCTCTGAAGAATCTTGCCACTGTATTTCTTGAGCTAGGTTCTAGTCATTACGAGAATGCTCTGAACTGTTATCTTCAAGCTACAGATATAGATGCAAAAGATTCTGTGCTTTGGAACCATCTTGGAACCCTATCATGTTCTATGGGATTACTGAGTATTTCACGATGGGCATTTGAACAGGGACTTCTCTGCAGCCCTAATAATTGTACGCACCCTTCTTTTTCTTCTTCTTCTTCCTCTGACTCAAATTTATAGGGAATCATATTTGGTCATAGTTTGAAAACGAAATATCTAACTCTAATATTCCACTCGTATGCTTCTGCATGACCTATACTTTTACAATAGATGTTGAGTCTACGATTTCTCCTTGTCTTGGCTTCACAGTGGTCATATGTGGTTTGGACTGTTGCATTTACGCATCCTTTATCTTCTTTGCCCCTGAAAATTGAAAGGACTAATGTGCAGGGAACTGCATGGAGAAACTTCTAGAGGTTCTCATTGCCATAGGTGATGAAGTTTCCTGTCTTTCAGTTGCAAATCTGATTTTGAGGCATTGGCCATCACATACTCGTGCGTTGCATGTTAAACATTCTATCGAAGAAACAGATTCAGCTCCTTTTGCGCCCAAGGGTATAGATAAGCTTGAACCTCAACACGTTCGGCTCAAATTTCTTGGCAAAAGAAAGTTGCCTGATAAGAATCAGGACATAGATGCTGCTTCCAAGAAGTTGAAAAATAGAGTGCAAGTTACACTTCCTCAAGCTTCATGGGTTGCACTGATAAATACTCTGCTTGGGATAGTGCATCCTTCACGGGAAACTGTGAGCATATCAGCTGATATACCAATAACCATTGAGTTACCTCTAAGTACAGAGGCTGGAATGCAAAGTCTAGAAAAGAAGGATCATCGTGTGGAATCAGATTCAAATATTGTGTCTGTTAAAGATTCCAACATCGAAAGAGAAAGTGGTGGTGCTATAAAAGAAAAAGAGTCTCTGTTTTCTGAAGAACACCCCCAAGAAAGGCGGAGTACTCGTCTTGAACGGCTTCGGAACCAGAAACCCGAGAAGGAAGAGTTAGAAACTGATAATAACAAGGATCCTAGCACTGACATCCTTCAATATCTTGAGAATTTTGTTCCTGAAAGCGGACTCAGCAAAGTCTCTGCTGGATCTTTCTGTCTTGCGGAATCTGATCCAGTTTCTGAACACACTGCTGTTTCTAATTTTGTGAAGGAAACTTTTGAAAATTATGGTGCCTATCATATGGGTCACTTGCTTCTAGAATATATTGCTAGTAAATGTGAATATATATTGAGTCATGATGCTGTCTTAAAAGTTTTGGAGCTAGAAAGATTCACTAGGCATTGGGGCCGAGATCGGAAACCTGAATGTAGTCTTCTTCTGGCCGAGCTGTACTATGACCTTAAACCTAAAGGATCAGATATGCCTGATTGCTCATCATGCATGGTAGAAGTAGCATACCATCTCTCCAAAATAGTAGAATCTGTTTTCCTTGATTATGCTATGGACTCTACACCTACATCTTGGGAGGAAATTTTTTCTGATGCCTCATTAAAGAGTTTTCAAGGTGATCAGACCACTAAGGAGGTGTTAGATCATAATAAAAGATCTTTCTGGGCTCGATATTTCTGGCTAAGTGCACGTTTATCAATTTTAGAGGATAATAAAGCTAAAGCACTTGAAGAATTGGTCAGGTGTTTGTCACTGCTGTACAAGGAAGGTATTGAAGAAAATCCTCTCTTAATTCAGCGTCCGCATTGCAGAACATTTCAAGAGCTGAGCATCAACATAATCATCCATGAAATAAATCTACTTAAGATTGATGTATCTTTGGACAAGACCATACCTGAGATGATGGAGAAAGAACTATATTCGGAGTGTGTAAATTTACTTGCACCTCTTTTATTTCCAAATAAAGACGACTTGCCTGCATCCACTGTTAGAACAGAAGAAGGGATCTCCTCTGTTGAGTTATCATCTCTTAATGTTTTAATTAAAGCATGCCAGAAGAGTAAGCCTCTAGATGTGGAGGTCTATATTAACTGTCATAGAAGAAAGTTGCAAATTCTCTTGGAATCAACTGGTACGAGGGATTCTGTTGTGTCATTGAATACCTCAGAGAAAAATTCAAGGGAAAGTTGGGATTGCGTGACAGAGGAAGTCAAGGCAATTCTTCTTTGCATCACTCAAGTGAAGAACTTCCTTGACCAGTCAGGAAACTCGGTAAGTGTGAATTTCTTTTGACTTATAGACTTTATAGTATGATTCTCAACATGTGTCTGGAGAGTTAATTATATTTGTTCTTTGGATATTTAATTCTGATCTATAGCAGAAGTGTAATACAGATGTCACTGACCTTGTTATTATCATTTAACTACATTATTTTTTTGCTCCTTGCTTGATATGCCAATTTTAAATGTGACATTCTTCAGGGTCTTGTACTAGAGACTACTTTAAGAGTATTAAGTTCTGAATCAAATTTGCGTGTATAATTACAAGGGAGTAAAATGTAAAAGAGATCAGTACTAAAATAACTTTGTGGCTGTCCTATGTAAAACCTTTATTGTGGTCGTGTTTATTGATGTGCAGAATGACATAGTTGTCCCAAGAGATTCTGTAGCTGGTATACAATCTTTGCTTTTGACAGTCATGTCAAATATCGTGAGGCATTTTTTTTCTAAGAGATCTTCAGAATCTCAAAATGCTGACGGGATTGAAGAAGAGCAAAAGTCTTGCTTTCTCGATGCAGCTATTGGATTCTGTAAACTACAGCATCTTGACTCTATCAAATCTACTAAAAACCAAGTAAGACATGGCTTACAGCCTTACAGGGGTTCTCAGTTTTATTATTTTGGGTGATTGTGAACTTGGGATTCTCAGTTTGACATAGTTAGGCGAAACAAATTAAGGATGCTGGCGTTGACTATTATTAGCCATGAGACTCAAAGCTATTTTGGTCTACTTTCTGATACTAAACTTCCTACTTTATTAGGTTGAGTTGATCATAGGTCTCCATAATTTGCTTGCTGAATATGGACTTTGTTGCGCTGGTACAAATTGTGCGGGGGAGGAAGGAGCTTTTCTTAGATTTGCGATAAAGCATTTATTAGCTGTGGACATGAAGGTCAAATCCAGTATCAACTCCCCAGATGGTCTTGGACATGATATGGCATGGCCTGACAAGTTATGCGGAATTGAAATAAAATCCGTTGTAGCGGAGGTAAATGTTGAGAAAGAAGAAATCAACAAAACTGATTCTAAGAAGGATGGTTGTAGTGAAAAAATTGGTTGTAGGGAAGAAGAACAGTTAGAACAACAAAGCAAACATATTCTGGAACACACGGAAGAAGATGCAGAAGAGGAAAAAGATGAATTGGAGTTGTTAATCAATAACGCTTTAGATCAATGCTTTTTTTGCCTGTATGGTCTGAATCTTAGAGTCGATGGTACCCACGAAGATGAGCTTTCTGTGCACAAAAACACTAGCCGTGGAGATTATCAGACCAAGGAACAATGCGTTGATGTTTTTCAGTACATACTACCCTATGCCAAGGCTTCCTCTGTGAGTGATCTATCCTTTACTTGTAAGGCTGATTTGTGTATATGTGTGATTAGTGCATGCCAAAGTTAATCAAAGTTCAATTGTAATGAGGGCATTGGGAAGGTACCGAATATCAGTACAAGTTGGTGTAACCATAATAGCTATTTACTTCTGTAACTAGGTTCACAAGTCAACTGGCGTTTACCAAACAATGCATATAGACTTGAGCATGCATGGCCAACCTAATAGCATATCCCACAATGTTCTTCCGTAACACTAACACCCATTCCATTTCAGGTAGCTAAAATTGCATAAGCATTTGGTGTAGAACAAATAAATTATACGATTGCACACTTCAACCCACACATGCACACAATTACCAAATGTGTTGCTAGAGGTGTTCAATACACGTACCATGTTTTCAAGATAGTCTCTGGTAATCTGATGCTCATCCTTCTTGTCTCAGAGAACTGGACTAGTCAAACTCCGGAGAGTCTTGAGAGCAATAAAAAAGCATTTTACACAACCACCAGATGATCTTCTAGATGGCAATGTGATAGATAAATTTTTAGATGACCCTGATTTATGTGAAGACAAACTCTCATACAAGGCTGGTTCCGAAGGTTTCCTTGAAACAATAACTAAATGTATAATTCCCAACAGAACTCTCAGTGAGTACAAGGTATCACTGCTCCACAGGTATAATCAAGCATCTTTTCTTATGAATTCCTCTTGCCAAAAATGATTTTTGTAGTTCAATGCATAATCAAGAATATATTGTTAAGCTGCGATAACCATGCAAGATGATCTGAATGTTTATGTATATTCTCAATATGTAAACATGTCTATTAATTATCACTTGATTGCTATTTGTGAGAAGCTTCCTAGAATCTTGTTCTGGTCTTTGTTCAACATAGAGAACTAATGAAGAGAATTTTTGGTCACTGCCAAAGAAGAAATATAGGAGTTTTAGCTATTTGTAATGTTTGGAATGTGTAAAGATGTTGTATTGACTTTCTTACAGTTCCAGTCTCTATTTGGATGTCTACCGCAACTTGTATTATTTCCTAGCTCAGTCAGAGGAAGTTAGTGCTAGTGATAAATGGCCTGGCTTTGTTCTCACAAAGGAAGGAGAAGAGTTTGTACAGCAGAATACAAATCTGTTCAAATATGATCTGCTCTACAATCCCCTGCGTTTTGAGAGTTGGGAAAAGCTTGCTAATATTTATGATGAGGCAAGTTCTTTCATTATTTCTTATTATTATTCTATGTCAGGTTGTAAAAATTGTGAAATTTCCCTGCAAACATCAGTAATGAGTAGATCCTTTCTCCTAAGCTAGGTTTTGGGGATGAGCTCTTAGCATTAAATTAAGAGAGAATGGCTTTGTGTCTTTCGTTAATGTGTCTTTATTCATGTTTTGGAATTGATTGTAATTCCCATTTGGATGGCTTTTTTCACAAAAACCAGGAAGTAGATTTGTTGCTAAATGATGGGAGTAAGCACATAAATGTTGTAGGATGGAGGAAAAATTCCGCGCTATCTCAAAGAGTTGAGACTAGCAGAAGAAGAAGCAGACGTTGCTTGCTAATGAGTTTGGCATTGGCAAATTCACCAGATCAACAGGTTTATTTTCCACCTCTTCATTCTTTATTACTCATTACATAACATAAAATAGAGGTTGCTGTTCAGCACGTCCCCAATTACCATAGCTATAGGTGGTACCACTTAAGTTAATGTGATAGGCAAAGCACTTAAATTTAGGTAGATGGCATGGCTCAAAGATGAGAATTAGTTATGGCTACAATAAGTAAACCATAGATGTAAGGTTTGAGTTGTGAAAGAGGTTAGGATATTAGTATGTCTAACTTGAATTAACTACCTAGTACCTATCATATTTCTGGTGGTAGCTTTAGTAGGTTTAAGTAATATGCGAATTATAGTCAAAGCGTAAAAAGTTCTTAATTTTATTTAGAGAGAATAAGGTATAAGCTCGATTATACCTCTTAAGTTACAACAATGAGCTTAAGTTGCAGGAAAATGCAGCTTGAATTGATGATGTTTTTGTATTGATATTCTATTGTAGTCTGAGATACATGAGCTTTTGGCGCTGGTATACTATGACAGCCTTCAGAGTGTTGTGCCAATTTATGATCAGCGGTCTGTGCTACCCTCCAAAGATGCAACGTGGACGAAATTTTGTGAGAACTCAATGAGGCATTTTGGCAAAGCCTTTGCACACAGGTATAGTTTATCGCTATTCAATATGTGTTTGTTTTGGTCTATTACTTAAGAGGCTAAGAATTTCGTTTTCTTAACCTATCCTCTACAGACAAGATTGGTCACATGCATTCTACATGGGAAAGCTTAGTGAGAAGCTTAGGCACTCGTATGAAATTTCTTTATCCTATTATGAGCAAGCCATGACATTGAATCCCTCAGCTGTAGATTCTGTGTATAGAATGCATGCTTCTCGTTTGAAGCTGCTAAATACATGTGGGAAACAGAACTTAAAGGCCTTAAAGGTTTGTGGTAGACGGTCCATTGTTTTCCTCTTTCTCATTTGCAGAATAACAAGTTTCTGTTATTGTAGTAGTAACTACATTATGGTTTTAAAAGAAATTTCATGTGTGAATCCGGTCTCAGCTCAAGAAGTCCACTATTGTTTTTATTTTTCTGCTTTTAAAGTCATGGATTGACTGTTTACTTCCCTGTGTTAACGTTTCAGGTCCTCGCCTCTTATTGCTTTGATGAATCTATAAAGGATACTGCTATCACAATTATAAATACAATGACGATTGGATCCTCTCATACACTGGATGATTCTCAAGACAGAAACTTGGAAGCAAATTATGCTAAAACTGAAGAGGGATCAATCCAGATGGAAGGTGTATGGCATATGCTGTACAATGACAGCCTTTCTGCACTGGGAACCTGTGTAGAAGCAGATCTTAAACATTTTCATAAGGCGAGATATATGCTTGCCCAAGGGCTGTATAGAAGGGGTGGAAGCAGTGATCTGCAAAGAGCCAAAGATGAACTTTCTTTTTGTTTCAAATCATCCCGATCAAATTTTACTATCAACATGTGGGAAATTGATGGCATGGTTAAAAAGGGAAGGTGCAGACACATTCTTACTTGCCCTTAAATTTTTCGAATTAATCTTTGTACTATAGGGGCTTTAACACTGACGATATTATCCGCTGAATATTAGAATAATCTTCTGAGAACAATATGCTAATATCAGATGGCTATCTGGTATTAATCATGTAAATTTAGCTCCACAGATATGATTGTGGGAATATTTCATGTATATGCTTCTTCTCTTTCTATTTAGGCGAAAAACTCCAGGTTTGATGGGGAACAAAAAGGCTCTTGAAGTTAACCTGCCAGAAAGTTCACGGAAGTTCATTACCTGCATCCGCAAATACTTACTGTTCTATTTGAAACTATTGGAGGAAACTGGAGATGTCAACATATTAGAACGAGCCTTTATTTCTCTTCGATCAGATAAGAGGGTAAGGATTTGGATCATTTCTATCAAAGACTTTGCTAGTACCGTAGTACTCACTTTTCATACATGACATGAAGTTTGATCTCGTCTTCACAGAAATAAATGTGCTTAAGTCGATTTTTCCTTGTCAATTTTGGCATTTGGTGTTTGACTATCATATAGCAACCATCATGCATGATGGTGGTGATATTCCAAGGGCTGGTCAAACCCTGTGCAATGGATTATTGCGTTATGAAGGCTTGACTTGATTAATTTTAGTTATGCCAATGGTTTCTAACATCTCCTAAAATACTATAGCAATAGACAAAATCCTTTTTCAATTCTCTTAACGTACTTTGTCATCAAGTTGTCGTTAGGTTAACGTAGTTTACTAAATGCTGATGTCGCACTCTACAAATTTTGAACTCAGTTCTCTCTATGCATTGAAGACCTTGTACCGATTGCAATAGGAAGATACGTAAATGCACTGGTGTCCTCGATGACTCGGGTCGAGTCTGCAGGAGAAAATATCAACCCTAATAGTCAGTTAGAGAAATTATTTTCCCTATTTATAGAACAAGGAAGCATGTGGCCAGACATATGCAGTTTTCCTGAAACAAGAGGTCCAGAGATCACAGAAAGCAGCTTATATAGGTAATCAACTTTGTATGAGGCATGAATTTATTTCAGCTAGGCCATTGGATTTTTGCTCTCCAATATTGATTTTTGTTTTTGCAGATATCTACACCAATACATCGTATCTCTTGAACTAGACAACAAGGTTGAGACCCTGGAAACCATAAATGAAAAGATCCGAAAGCGTTTCAAGAATCCAAAGTTGTCTAATAATTTTTTGGCTGAAGTTGGCAAACATGCTTCTCTTGCTTGGTGCCGATCTCTGATGATAAGCTTGGCATTAATAACTCCCTTGCAGCAAGTACTCTCAGCAGAAAGTCAAGGAATAAATCCATCATATGGTTCTCTGGAAAACAGACGGGTGCTTTGTATTGATCTCCAGTCAGAATTCTGGGGTTCTTCGTTCGAGGATCCATCAGAATCCCAAATGCTTGAGGCAAAATGGTGCCCTGTTCTGTCCAAGATCAGGAACATACCGATTGCCAATAAAGTTATGGAGGAGAATCTGGAGACCGCTAATTCTTTACTTAAAAGTTGTTACAATTTCTTCCGAGAAACTACCGCAGTGACACTTCCTGCTGAAATCACCCTCTATTATACACTGCCTAGGCTAGCAACAGCAAGGGAACATCTTTCAGGCAGCGAAGGAGTTGAAGTCGTTGATGTAAGCATCCCAAGGAAGCTTCTTTTGTGGTCTTACACGCTGTTTCATGGACAATGTGGAAGCATCTCTCAGATCGTGAAATATATGGAAGAAAATACGAAGGTACAGTATATCAATCTGTTCATTATTCTATTCGTAGTCTTTTGTCTGCAAAGAAGTGCTTATATGTTCTTGTAAAGCTTACTCACCTAGGTTGACAGTCAAATTCATTTACAAACTGTTTGTGATAATCGCAGCCAAAAATGAAGAGAGGAGCTTCAACTTCATCAGCTGCTGCTTCGGTTCAATCTGGTTAGTTGCTCTAATTTATGTGGACTTTAATTTCTTGTATGTGCCTGTGGTCTGTCCGCAAAAGTTTGCTATATATCTTTTAAATATTACATATGCGGAAATCCTATGAAAGGTTCCGAACTTCTCATACAGAAATTGTCGACACTATTCAGTTAGTTAGTTTAGAGTTTCCCATTCATGGTAGAGTACAGGTCTGGTAGAGTATAAAATAATTTGGTAAGTTGATACATAGCCAATTTCTTTAAATCGCTCTAGGCATTAAGAGTTGTTAAGAGATGATTTTATGTCCAGGTTTGCATCTTGCGGATTTTAGTTAACTGTCAAAGAGAGAGTTAGAGTGCTTTCATCTGATCTCTTGAAGATCTTAAAAGAATCTCATGAAACTGAAAATACTATTTGCCAATGGATAGGTGGAAACAATGAACCCGAAGCTCCTCCTAAGCTTGTGATGCAGGTATCCGATTCAGTAGTTAGGGATAGTTGTGGCTCTACATCTCCGCCACTGTAACAATGTTGTTACCGGCGAAGAAGAGAAGTAACTGAGTGTTCTCATTTCTTCTTTACATTTTGTAACTTCCTTTTAGCAAGAGAGAACAAGAATAGTGTAAAAGGCCAAATATAATTCTCAGTTGGCTGTATATATTAACGTAGGATGATCAAATTTAATTGAATTTCAAGAATGATTGGTCTACTGCAATTTTAATAGTTGGTGTATCTGTTGCATTCATTTTGGTTGTACATTACAAATATGAGACAAAAAGCATATATAAAGGACAATAATTTACAAAATCTGCAATTCAAATATACACAAGTATGTATAAATATCACATGTTTTATTTTGTTGAGATTGTTATCAATGTTTAGGGATCCAGCAACCATGTAAGCCATAAGGAAGACCATAAGGAAACTTGGCTCTTGCTATTTCTTCAAAGGAGCTTCCATCAAGCAATATTGCATAGCTTCCTCTATTTTCTTCACTTATTATCGATATCACCACTCCTTTCACAACACAAAAACCCAATAATTGAGAACTCATATCATAACAAAGCTAATCACATCTATGTGTTTGAAACTAACCATCATCCTCAGAGGTTGCTCCCGGTCGAGGTACAAAGAATGGTTCAGAGGGTATGATTCCATGTTCATGCCAGTTACTAACCTTCTTCCCTACAAGATCAACCTTGGAGAGAGCATTGGGGAAGTTACATGGTCTTTTAGCACCACATGCATAAACATAACGATATTTTTGGCCCAAATACAAAGGATTGATGGTGCACATATCCATGGCTCTTCCATGCTTCTCAGCCTCCACCGCCGTCTCCAATTTCCCATATTTGCTCCCATCCAATGGTATTCTAAACCTCCCGATCCTAACATACAATTACATTAGTTTAGCTATTTTTTTCAACAATTAAATCGACAAAACCTGATCCATAACCTAAACGTCTTAGATCCCAAACAATATCACGTGGAGCTACGCGATTCCATTGAGCCAAACTTCAGAAAAGCCGAAAATATATAATTGAGAGACTAAATGAATTAAAAAAGTGTTACTCTTATGTACCTAGCATCGGGCAAAACATCGTGACCATGAGAAGAGCGTAGTGTATGAAGACGAAGCATATCAAGTATCCGAGTATCTGCATTATGTTCACAACAATCTGCAATGATAACCGTAGCTTTACCTTCACCATCTTCATCTTCTTCATATGCATTTATGAAATGAAACGTAACATACGCAGGAACCTCCACACTTGCCACCTTAATTAACCATTCAACATTTCAATACATTCTATAACCAATAAACATCCAAAAATCAATACTATAAGAATCACTTACAACTTCTCCAGTGAGCTTACACATAACATGAAGAAAAGCTCCATCATCAGGACACCACTCGAACTTATAAAGTGGTGTTGGCTCAGCTCTAAGCAGATTCTTAACCGAATACCTTAAGGGCATTTCCGGTATCACAACATAATTCTCCGTAACCGCAAACGAATGAACCCAACCGGGTCCCCACGAGCCGCTTCTACACTTAACCCGTCCCACAACTTCTCTTTTATTCGAACCGGCCTCCATCTTCACAACCCGATAACCGGAATTAACCAAATCCGGTATTAACGTCCACATCTCTTTCTCAGTCACAATCGGATGTGCTGATTGAATCATATGATCAGACAATCCATCATCATATTCAAATTTTCCTAACGTCTCAAGTGTCTCATGGTTAACCAAAATCGATCCTTTTTGAGTCTCTGTAAGACACATGACACGTCCATCACCGAGTCGGACCACTCCAGTATTAGCGTTATCGGTTAATGACTCACCGGAGAATAGTTTAACGATTTCTCCTATACCGGAGAAAGGGTTTTTGATTCGTGGTTTTGGAGTCTCGGAGAATTCACGGTAACAGAGACGGCTGTGCTTTTTGGCTGCTTTGTATGCGTCGGATTCGAGAAGACGGTGGCCGGAGAATAATCGACCGTCTTTGAAGTGGAGCTTGACGAGTGTGGAGTATCCATCGAAAAGATGTCGGAAATCATGGTCTCCAATGTTCCATAGGCCTGGACCGTTTCTAAGGTACGTACCATTCTGCATGTTATTTTAATATCATTAATTCCTTGTCTTTTCACTAATTTTTCTAAATATATATATTAAAAGATTTTTAACCACGGTATAGATATAGAAAATCAACTAATCTGATGATAACTAGCGCAGCTTCAGAAGTTCTAATGAAACTTAACATAACATATAATCAAATTTGCATCTGTCTAAACAACAATAACTTTAGTTTATGATGGGAATCAAATTTAACATCGACTAATTAAGTTTTATTAGCTATTTGGTGTATATTAACTAAGTAATGTATTTGTGGTGTCTTTTTCTGAAACATGATTGTACGCTGATATTAGATTGCGATGGTCAAGACACAAGAGTACCATTCGTAAACGTCACGTACCAATACATCATCGTCTTGAACTACTAGATCGAAAACAGCTAGACTGATTTTATATTAATAAATATTAATATATGTATAACACTATTACTAGCATATTTATCAAAAAAAAATATTTGTATTACACTATTGCTAACGTATGATTCTCTAATTTATGAAAGGTATATATAGATTTACTTTTACCCAAACACAGCATACTACCAAATAAAATCATACATGCGTGATTCAAATTTTGTTTTATACTGTATTTTTTAAAATAGCAACGACCGTATAATAACATTTTTTCGTTTGTTTTGTGTGTACTATCATTGGTAAATGAATTTCCAAGAATATAGTATAATTGTTTTTAGTTTTAGAGCAATATATAAAGAACCAATAAAGGGTAAAAGACAAACCAGCCAAGTTGGTATCTGTCCTTGGACAGTAAGCTCACCCTCCCACTTCTCTTGTTGCACACTTGTCCACGCAACATGACACCGTCTCTCATCTTCCTCCTTCTCTTTCTCCGGCAACGTTGAATTGATTACACTTCTGGCTTCACCGGAGATCCTCAAGGGGAATAAACGACGAGAGATATGAGTTTTCTTTTTCATTTGATTCTCGTTGATGGAATTTTCGGAACAAAGATTACTGATTCTAGTTGAGGACAAAACATGATGATGACTCATCATTGCTTTGGTTGTGATCAAAGAAGCCATCTTTGGTTGCAGAGTTTTTTTCTTTTACTTTTGCTTTTTTGGTAATTAAATATAAATAGTGGATTTCAGTGTATTGAAAAGTGGGCACAAGACAATTTAAGAAAGGAAAATGAAGTGTTTGTGAATGTTTGGGCAGAACATATGATGTATTTATAGGCTTTTGCTTAAGGTTATTGTTACAAATGATGCATGTTTATTCAGTTGATATATAATATATATTAATGATAAATATTTTAGGAGTTTGACAAATTGACGGTATGTTACAATTATACATCATTAATAAATTTATAATAATATTCTTGTATGATTGTGTTCCTTTGATTTTCAATCGCTGACTTCCAAACAAATCTCGTTGCATCTAGGTCTTAAGACCATGCGCATCAGAGAGACCCTATAGGGTCTCTTAAAAAAAAAAAAAAAAAAATTTGTAAAAACCGAACCAATACGGGTCTCTCCAATAATCATGCTCTAACTATAATGATTATGCTATTTTGTAAAAAAATGTATTTGGTCAAATAATTTTTTTTTGTCAACATTGGACTATAATTTGATTGGTTCATTAGTCAAATTTTTATACAATACAGACAATAGAATTTTATTTATGTGTGTATGATGGTGTCTGCCTTCAACAGACTTATCATCTACTATTAGACCAAAATTACTTTATTATCAAATGATTATACATCAATTTCTGTATTCTTTTTTTTTACCATATTTCAATTTTCAGAAATCACGTAATGAGACATATTTGTCTTACGCCATTTTCCATTTAACATTTAATTTTTAAACGGAACTGAACTCGAGTGCCAAGAGACGATCTAAATTGTCTTTGCCACTAAACATCGTCTTTTGGTTGAAAAAATATTTTGTATCCTAAATTTTTCTAAAAGAAATAAAACCTACTAAATAAAGCAATAGTATGGTGTGAGAACAAAATTGTAAGAAAAAAATGTGAAAATAATTTTTTTGTAATATGATATGTGTGTAAGAAAATATTAAATTTTTAGAAAAAGATTGATGATATTTTTATAATGGATTTTCCAGTTCTTTAGGTTTTATGACGAATCTCATCTCACACATGCTTATCTACGACCCTGTTTTACATATTTTGATATAGATAAACAAATCTGTTGATCTAAAGTAGCAGAAAATATTAATCAGGAAACACTTGTTCTTAATTGTTGAGGGCCTATTGGTCTGAGCCAAGTAGCAAAGTCTTGTATGCTGGCACCTCTGACAGAAGAGTTTGACATATTTTTTTGTACAGGACAATAAGAACATCCATATCAAAAAGATGAGGCTCGTGGTAACGTTTTTAGAATATAAATATTATTATTTTTTATTTAAATTTTAAATTAAAAAAATTAGTATCCAATAGAAATTTGACATTTGGCAAGAATATCTCTCTTACCTCTTATTTAAGAATCTCTCTTTTAAGTGTCTTAAGAATAATATTATTTTAATTTAAAAACTCCTCCAAAAATCTTCAATGTGGATGCTCTAACATTAGCAGTGGGTCCTCCTAACTAATATATATATATATAGTTTTATCTTAATCCTTGTTTATAAATTAAAATATGTTGACAAAAAAATATATCTTGAATATATAATTTATGGTTATTGTAAGACATCATTTATGTTGATGGCTATTATTATGTTTGTTAAACAAAAAGTTATCCCTCATGATCTGTGGCCAGACCTATTTGTTCTGTACTCATATTTATTCCCTATTTATAATTAACTAAGTGAGTGAACTTATGTAGATGCATACATACAACAGTGCTACAAAAATTTGAACCACTGTTTTTTGGCACTATTTGTTATTCTTCAATCTTTAGCAATCAAGTGTATGGTTGGTTGTACATAATGCAGTGTATACATTATATATATATATATATATCTTATATTCAAATATTATTTCATCAATGCATTGGTAAAATGTGATTTTAAGGTAAATCAACAATGTATGATGCTGACTCATGTTTTGGACATTTACATTGTTTGTATGGGCCATGCATACAAAGTGGGTATACTTAAACATTATGGGAAATTAATATGGTTAAGTTTTAAATTAATGCATGAAAACATTAATTTTTTATCAATAATTAAATCGACAAAGTCTGATGCATAATATAAAATTCATTCTTTGATTTTTTTTAAAGTCTACTACTACATGCAGTATGGATTATGGATAAATGAGAGATTGAACCCCTGATAACATAATCATATCTAAATCATTCTAACCACCAAAATTGAGAAAGATTTGACAAATATTTAACAAATTAGGAAAGAAAATATACTTATACACCTGAAATATAATTCATATATATATATTATATTATAAAATAATTGAATCTAAAAGTCCGACCAAATCAAACTTTAAATATTATCAGACTCAACTACGTGATTCGTTAGAGCCAAATTTCAGTTAAGGAAATATAATACATACATAAATATATAAATACTTGATCAAAATCACTTCTTCATCATCAAAAAAATTAGATATGTATCTAATTCAATTTCTTAATATTAAATATCAAAGTCTAGTATATATTAAAGTATATATTGTCTAATATAATATAAGTCGGTTGAGTATATATGATCTATTTATTCCTAGTCCATATACCCAATTAGGAAAATGGAAAGTGTAAAATTTCATATCATTACCATATTAGAAATTTTAAATTGCATAGTACAAAACTCAAAAACAACTAATGAAAGAATCCTATTAAAATGAAACTGCAACTTGGGTCCATATGTTTGCCACATTTGTTTGTCTCATCTGTTGTTATGTGTCTTTAGTCTTAAAACTAATCACTTCTTTTAATCATTATGGGTGATTTTCCCTCCTCATAAAATTGCTAGTGAAATTATTTTCATCATATGATATGTCAACTCAGCACCTGAGCAGTAATTCAATTAGCTTTAATACAAAAATATAGAACTTTATCATACCTTATTCAATTGAAGATCCTTGTTAATTTATATCTAGTGTTAAAAAAACACATCAAAATATACATCATCGTTAAGTATCAGGTCGTGAATACATATTCTTGACGCTGGTTAACGAAATTTATTCTCGACCATTTAAATTCACCGACTATTATCTGTCGAAACCACTTTTTCTAGTATGATACTTCGTTTTGGAATTAGTTTTTTTTTGTAGTTTTTTCTATGTTAAATTGCATTCGTTAATTAATAAGCTAAATAGGTGGAATAGTATCTACATAGGAACAGTCTCGAGCAAGTATGTGGAGTCAGATAATCAATTACAGAATTTAAAATCCAAAAGATAAAATTATTAGAAAACGTTGAAAACAAACTCTTATATCTCATGAAATCTTCTATGTATAAGAAAACTGATCATTCTTCTTGGTTCGCTACAATCTTTTGGTAGCAAAATCTACCTCCAAAACTTATCTAGTTTTTATTTTGTAGTTCTAAACATCCAAAACACTATTCATTGTCAAGTTTAAATGCTTATATTTTTGTTTGCTAAAGAGTTTAAATACTTATATTGCTGATGCAAAGTGAAAAAACTCATGAGGTCCATTGATTTTATTGAATATAGTCATTTTATATAACAAACAAGAAAACAAAAATTTCTTTAGTGGAATTTTGGAAATTTTCGAATTAATATCAAGTCTTATTACTTTTTGTTTTTGGGTCCAAAGCTACCTTTAATAATGAAAAGCTAGAAAACATCTGAGATACAAAATTTGTCGATGAGCCACCAAACCCTAATTGATGGCATCACGAAAGCGTCATGGTGCATTTTTAATAACTCGTTTTGTGTAATTCAACGCCTCATTTTTAATTGCTTGATGTCTTCTCATGCCTCGATAGATTCCTACAATGGATTCAATCAAACAATTTTATTTTATTAAATTTGGTCTCTTGTGGCGGAC
This sequence comes from Lepidium sativum, assembly GCA_023374145.1. NCBI lineage: Eukaryota > Viridiplantae > Streptophyta > Magnoliopsida > Brassicales > Brassicaceae > Lepidium > Lepidium sativum. Next base: position 29,709 of record JAKUCM010008189.1, read on the forward strand.
AAAATCAGGGTTTTCCCCACAATGAAACCTCCTTATTAAATTTTTTTATTTTTACTTATTGCTCTTTTCTTAAAGTAATTAATTTTTAATAATGTATACATCATGAGGTCAACATATATGCTTATTTATACAGCAATGCTCATTTTTTCCATTGCAAGATTTATCAATATAACAATGTGGTGGGTTGGTTGTTTAAGCGCAGATGTTAGTTACAATAGAGCATCTCCAAATTTAGATACCTTTAAAAATTTATAATCAATAAAATACTAATATTATTTTGTTAAAATTTAATTTTTATTTAGATTTTAATTTTTTTTAAGTTATGTTCAATAGAAAATGAACATGTGGCAAATTATGATTCTTATTTAAGAATAATGGTTTCTTATTTCCCTTGTTTATTTAATTTGTAATTTTTTTTTATTTCTTTAATATTAAGAACCCTTTCTTAAAACTATTGTTAGAGATGGTCTTATGTTCTAATAAGAAAAATGTCTCACGTCATGTTAATTTAGTATTAGCAACGATTGTTCCTAAATTTAAAGGATTATTGTCTCATCTGAATTATCCGAATTTACAAATCATAGGATATATTTATAAGACCATCTCCATCCAAAAGTTTTTATTAGAGTTCTTAACATTAAAAAAATGAAAAAAAACTATAAAAAGAAGAGAGAGGATGTTATTGGGTTCTTAAATAAGAAAATTAAGAACCTAGGTTTCTTATTTAAGATACTTATTTTGCCAAATGTCACTATTTAATTGGACATCACTTTTAAAAATATTAAAATTTAAATACAAATGAAATTTTAATAAAAAATATTAGTATTTTAAAGTTAAGAAGCTAATCAAAAGTTTTTAAGCATTTATGCGTTGGAGAGACTGTTTTTTATTTTGTGCCGAAACTATTTATAAATCACAGGCTAAAACAGGTGAAATCAAAGAGTATTATTTGAATGTTACTGTGGGTACATGCGAAGAAATGATCAAAAGAGCTGTATTTACTAGAGAATTGGGAGTTCCTATCTTAATGTATGACTATTTAACAGGCGATTCACCGCAAATAGGTCTACGATAAAAAAAAGCAGTGAAATCACAAGAAGTTTGTGTTAAAATAAATAACAAATTTATGTAATAACAATTTTCATGTAATAAGTCAAACAAACTCATGTACATTAATATTGTTCATTCAACCATATAAAACAAAATTTTAGTGTTAATATATAATAATAATAATAAATTAGTTTTGTTGTACAACAACAATAAATGCCTTTATCGGTGGGCATAAAACTTTCTTTTTTAATTTCTCACAAATTTGTCCGTATGTGAAACTACACAGTAAAAACTTTTTTTTTCAAAGGAACACTAATGTAACAGCTAGGGTTTCCCTAACTTTAATTAATAGAATAATAATAATCATAAATGAGAAACCAGTTAATTCAACATATTAAAAACTTGGTGTTAGGTGAATGTGGTATGAAAGTTGTATCTTTGCTGGAAGTTCTTTAATTGATTTC
>JAKUCM010008190.1:0-14043 GCA_023374145.1 Lepidium sativum
GTAATGGTGCTTCTATTGTTGTGTGTAACTATGATCCTGCAGGCAATTATATTGGAACTAAACCATATTGATTTCAATATCATTTGATGATTGTATTATTTTTTGTATTAAAGATTGTTGTATATTGGTCATTAAATAAAGATTGGATAATGTGTTGACGAAAAATCAAAAGAAGTGTACACATCAAACGATATATAAAACGTCTACTTGTGAATTTCAACAACTCGCCTACTTGCTGTTTTGTCCCACTCTCTAGTCTATTTTGACCAATTCAAAGATGAGTGATCATACACTTTATGCTAAAAGGAATTTCTAAAATCATCTTAACTATCCGGTCTAATTAATATATAATTGTCTTTTTTAGTTAATTACTTCCAATTTCTTTTTGTGCATTTGCTAGTTTCCTAAAATATAATTACAAAGTTTTATTTTGTTAAGTATTAATTAAATAAATGTTATTTTATTAAATTTTTTATTTTAAATCGATTATGTCTAATTCATAATAAAAAAATATTCTTTATATTTTTGTTAAAATTCTGATGCCAAAACTATTAATAAGTCGTATTAACCACCATTTAAAAAAAATAGAATTATAAAACATGTTCTATTTTTTAATTGTAATGATAAAATAAGTTCTGATTTTTTATTAAAAAAATACATAAGATAACTTAATTTGGATATTCAATAAAAAATCAATAATTGTAAATTATTCCAAAAATAATTAAATAAAATAATGGAGTAGACAATAGTCATCGTTTCACCCTCTTTGCGTTGTCTGGGCCTTACTTCTGTCCTTCACACTCTTTCCTTCTTCACAAAATTTTCTCCTTTTTGTGTCTTAACTACACTCGAAGCTCGAAAGCTTCTCTGTCTTCATCTGTTAGATTACTCTTTCAGACTCTTAGGTACCCTCTTCTTCACAAAACTCCAACTTTGTCTTTTTTCAGTTGTTTCCGAATCTGATTCTTAGCCTCTCTGTAGCTCACCTTTCTAGCATTTTCCTTATGGATGTTCATGATTTTGGTTGTAAGCTTGATTTGACTTCTTTAGCTGTAAAAATCGAAGCTTTCGTGTGGTGTTCCTTTGTGCCATGTCCATATTTCTTCTACTTCTACTTGTTCTTCGTTGAATTTGTCTACAAATTTGGGGGTTTCAGGTTTCTCAATCTCCTTTAGCTGACTAGGGTTCAATGTGTAGTTTGGTTACACTTTATACACTTGCTTGCTTCATGCTTTTAATTAATTTGATATTTTTCCTTTTGCATGTCACATCTTCTGTTGTTTGATTCGATTTTAATGAATTGCAAAATCCAAAATTTGGTTTCGAGGTGATTGATTTGTGTTATTATATAAAAGCTGTGTTCATAATTCGTCTGAGGTTGGAAATCTGAGTCTGGTTTTTGTATAGGTGTGAGACGATTTAGACAAGAGACTTGTTGAAGATGAAGAAAGCATCAAGTAGAAGCCAAAGAGGGAGTAAAGGTATTAAAGGGAAGCATGTTCTGCAGATTTGTGTTCTGCTTGGAGTTTGTATCTGGTTAATTTATCAAGTGAAGTATTCTCATGATAAAAAGAAGGAATTTTATGAGGAAGATGGCAAGAAATCGACGATGTTGTTGTCAGAGACTGAAGAGGGACTGGTTAAGCTTGGGAGGAAAGATCTTCTTCCCGGTTATCATAACCAGAAGGAAAACGAGAAGCATATAGTGGAGGATGAGGATGAAGATGAGGTTAGTCATGAAGGTGAAGAGAAAGATAAGAAGAGTAATGTAGAAAATGGTAATCACGAGGAGGAGGAGAAAGAAGAAGAAGAGGAGGTAGTTGAGGAAGATGAAGAAGATAAGAGCAAGCAAGGAGAGGAAGTAGTTGAAGAGGATGAGGAAGAAAACAAACATGAGGAAGATGAGATTGACGAACAAGATCATAGTAAAACCACGGGAGAGAGTGATGAATTACTTGAAGAAGAGAAAGAGAGTGGATGGGATGAGAAAGAAAAAGAGACTAATCGTGCAGATGAGGTTGATATGACTGTTGATGAGGCCCGCGAGGAGCATTACAAGGCTGATGATGCTTCCAGTGCAGTGTCCCATGAGTCTCGGATATTGAACGCTGAGAAATTGAAAGAAAGCCCTGGAATTTCAAATGAAACAGCTCAGGGGAACAATCTTAATGCCACTTCAAGTGAGGTTGAGGTCCAGAAGGAATCCGAATTGAAGTTAGGAGAAGCCAAAGTTTCCGATTCTGTGGACATACCAACCACAGAAGTGAAAGATGGTGACAGAAAATCGTTCACTTCTGAAACAAAAAGCAACGAAACAGAATCGCAAGGTGATATAGTTAATGGCAATTCGACAGCAGCGATTCTTGAAGCTTCAAGGTTTTGGCAGAATGAAACAGAAATAATGCAAGATAGGAGTCGAGAAGGTAGTGCACCACCTGCAGGATTCTCGGAGTTACAGACTATTTTGAAACTTGATCAAACCCCTAATGCATCTGATCCCAACATTACTGTTTTTGCAAACATTACCAGCAAAGATTCCATTCCAGATGTTTCCAGAAACACAACTTCAGAGTCTTCTCTACTTGAAAACAGCGCTGGGTCAAACACTACTGAGGTGGAGGAAAGTTCAAGATCTGAAGGAGATGATGAATCAGTTGAAAAGGAAAGTTCAAAATTTGAAGGAGATGATAAATCAGTTGAAAAGGAAAGTTCAAGATATGAAGGAGATGATGAATCAGCTGAAAAGGAAAGTCTAAACCGTTTTTCCACAGAGCTAACGGAGGAAGCAGACAATACTTCCGAAACGTCAATTTCCCAAGAGGAGATGGATGCTCTCACTGATCCACAAACTCTGCCGGATATAAAATTAGAAGGGAATGAAGAAGATGAAGAGGAAGCAATTGGAGCACAGTGAAAGAAGAGCAAATGGAAAAAACAGATAAGTTAATGTGAATGTTTTTCTCGCTTTTGCAGCTATGCCATTGTAAAAGCTAAAAACATTAGTCTGTCTCTGTTACTTAGTTTCACAAAGCTGTATATTCATTTGGAACTTTGCCTAGGCAATGCTTTCACTGATCTTCAGGAAACTTGTGCTCAACACTTAACAGAGTAAGAGTCCAAGAAAGCTCAATAATTAGTCTATTCACTGTCCTGTGATTTTTCTCGTAAAGAATTGTTTTGGCACAGCAACAATTGTCTGGCCATGACTTGCCTGTTATAGATGCATTTGTAATTAAGAAACACTACACATGCAAAAATTGGGAGTTTTGCATATAACTTCTGCAATTATTGTTTCATTAAAAAACAATGATGTATACTGTATGTTGCTGAAAAGTAAACAGAAGATGTGGACAGGAACTTTCGCAATGAGATACTATACCATTACAATCCCTTAAGTTAATCGTATTCTCAAAAGAACCAAAGATCCAATTAATTGTGTTGAGAGCTATTAACTGGTGCGAATGGAGAGATCTTGAAGCTGTTTCGGATCGACTTCCGAGGGAGTCCTTGTTAGGGAACATTGCGCCGTAGTTGTCTTTGGGAAGGCTATTACATCTCTTATGGAACTCGCATCTCCCAGCATCATCACCATTCTATCCAATCCATAAGCAATTCCACCTACAATTTCATGTCAAATTCTAATGTTTCATTAACCATGGTTTATCAAATCTTGTCCAACATTATCATCACAAGAGTACTAAGTTTTCGACAAAAAGATCTTTAGCAGATACTTGTCCTGATATCAACTTTAGTATCATACTATCATGTAATATATTTATTCTTAAGTCTGAGGTTAACATGACCTTAAGAAAATTTACATACCATGAGGAGGAGCACCCATGTCAAGAGCCTCTAGAAGATAGCCAAACTTTGCTTCAGCCTGTTTATAGATTTTTTTTAAGAGAAAAAAAGATAAGGCTTAATTCAAGATATGGATAGTGTTCGAATACAAAGAAAGTGATTCTAACCTCTTCAGACGAGATGCCAATGATCTCCAAAACCTTTTCTTGGACATCCCGCTTATATATCCTCAAACTTCCCCCACCAATCTGGTATACATCATGAATGTATCAAAACATCAAAAGATCTCCCAAACCGTTGTTCCAGAAAGATAAAGTTTGGTTTACCTCAACCCCATTATAGACCATGTCATAAGCAAGAGCTCGTGCAGAAGGTAAGTCATCTATATCTTCAGGCCTAGGAGCTGTGAATGGATGATGTAATGCCTGAAGTAAAAGCCATTTACACATTAGCACATAACATTTTGCGTCACTAATATCATGCAAAAAATCAAATTATGAATTGACGGACCTCAAGCCTTTGCTCTGGTTCATTCCATTCAAACATTGGGAAATCTGTCACCCACAGAATCGAGTGCTTGGACTACATAATAAACAAGAAATGGCATAAATTTAATGAATAGACATCAAATGGAGAAAAAAAGTGGTTGGCCATTGGAGAAACTTACATGGTCAATCAAATCCATATCATGGGCTACAAAGAGTCTTAACCTGTCTAGGGTTTTATTAACAGAAATAACAGGACCAACTCCAAATAATATAAGATCGCCGGGTGCTGCTCCACATTGTCTCAAAAAGTTTGCTTTACCCGCTGAGTCTAAACTAGATACTAATGCTGCACTTCCCTCAACCTCACCTGTATCGTGAGTTTAAATCTAATCAAGAGCTAAAATGTACAGAGTATATTTTATGACTACTACTAGAAAAGACAGACAAAGAGAAAGTAAGCAAAAATTATCTATATACCATTATCCAAGACCTTCAAGAAAGGCAGACCGTTTGCTCCAGATTTTACCGCTTCACTGTAAATATCTCCTTTCTTGAGAGCTGAGTTTGAATACTTTTTTGCACCCATAGGCACACATAATACCTTAATGATTCCACCACTGTCAAGGGCCTCCGTAAAAACCTTGAAGGACGATTCTGTGAAAACATTTGACACCTGAAAATTTAGGAAATTGTGATTTAAACTCAAAAATAGACATCTAAGCTTCTGTACAACAATTGAGAAGCAACACTATAATGCACTTCCTAGTTCAAGGGAAAACCAGCATAAGCAATTATTTCCTTGCAGAAAACAAAAGCAGGCAAAAAGACATCCATATATTTCTTTGTAACATCAAATTATATAAGAAGCAGATAATGTTACATCTTTCAACTCGAGATCAAATCTTGTATCTGGTCTATCTGAGCCATATCGATTAATTGCATCAGCATATGTCAGCCTTGGGAATGGATCAGGCAGCTGGATACCTTTGATCTCAGAAAAGACCTGCACAAGAAGTCATACATTTAAAAATGCTGCAAGAACATCAAACAAATGTGAGAGATACATCAATATTACTAGAAACACATTACGAAAGCAACAAATTTTATACATATTGCTGAAAAAAGAAATGGCTCGCTTGCATCACTGTTTCAGAAGATATGAAGCCATAAAAATAGCTCAAGAGAACCCTAACCTTACGGATAAGATCTTCATTCAGCTTCAGCATTTCCTCCATAGGCATGAAAGCCATTTCCATATCAAGCTGAGTGAATTCAGGCTGCCTATCAGCTCTTAAATCTTCATCTCTAAAACATCTGAAAGTATGGAAATAAACCGCAAATCAGATAATTTTACTGCATCAAGAGTCCTTCTTTTGGTGGTAAATGAAAGTGGCGAGCCACTTATATCAGGGAGGATTATGCTGAACCAAGCGTAAGTGTGAACAGTCATATTTATACCTCGCTATCTGGTAATATTTGTCATAACCGGAGACCATTAACATTTGTTTGAAGAGCTGCGGACTTTGTGGCAAAGCATAGAATGTTCCTGACTTCGAAAGAGAGATTTGATATAATCAGACCTACAAACTATGATATAAGCTCCGATGGGAAATAAATGAGGTTGGAAGAGGCAAAGGCACCTGAATTCTTGAGGGAACCAGATAATCTCTTGCGCCTTCTGGAGTAGATCTAGAGAGTATTGGAGTTTCAATCTGGTATGAACAACAAACAAACATGAAAAACAGGGAAAGACCCAAAACTGATATATATTATAAATTTAAACTTCAAGCCAGTTTCTATAGAGAAGGTAAACACCTCAATAAAACCATGCTTGTCTTCTAGATATCTCCTAATCAGCTTCACCACATTATGGCGAAGAACTATATTATTCCTCATTTTCTGGCGGCGCAGATCAAGATATCGAAATCTAACAAGTACAATCAAACGCCAAATAATCAGTTAGCATTTGGAAATTCAATACGAAATTCCTCCAAAGACAGATAGATCATATGTATAATGTTACACCTTAAGCGAAGTTCTTCTTTAATTGAATCTTTGTTCTCCTCCGCAGTGGTAACTAGGAAGGGAAGCTTTGACCTAACAGGGTTCAATATTTCAACGTGCTCTGCAACTACCTAGAGTAACAAACTACCCGATCAAATTCCGTGAAAAATAAAATATATAGGATAAACGTAGCTGAGCTGACTGAGAAGAAAAGGCATACCTCAATGAATCCTGTTTTCATTTTCTTGTTAACGGATTCATTTGGCCTACTACGCACAGTACCTTCCACCAAAACAACGTACTCAAGCCTCATATCATTGATCAATCCATGTGCCTCAGGAAACTCATCCGGAAACGTCCTAACCTAAAGTTATAAAACTTCCAAACATAAACGAAGCATACCGGCCGCAAAAATTTCATCTTTGAGTAAGCAAGTTGAAATAATCCCGAATCAAGGATAAAGCTAATCTATTGCTACCTAATACTTAACAGTTATAATGCAAAGATTAAGTAAGCACAGGTAAAAATCGAAAACCTGGACAATGTCGGTATGATCTCTAAGATTAAGGAAAGTGAGACCTCCGTGGACTCGGTGAAGGGCGACCCACCCACAAAGGTGGACCCTTTTACCAACATCATCGACTGTTAACTCACCGCATAGCTCTGTGCGCGATACCCACCGGAGAACCGAAGGAGGAGATGGAATTGACTTCACTACGACATCGCCGGAGGCAGCCACAATAGAAGAATTGGAGAAGGTTCTTCGAGTTCCGGGAAGTAGCTTTCTCCGTTTAGGTAAGAAGAATAAAACGGCGGCGTTAGAGGCGGAAATGGCGGTGGAGGAGAGGAAAAGAGCAGGTCGACGAGGTAAAGTTCGTAGGAGGAAAGACATTGTTAGGACGAGAGTTGCGACGAAAGGAAAAGGTTTAACAGATTGCGTTTTTGGAGAAGAAGAAATCAATTTGATCGAACCATTTAAAATTTCGTTTGGTTTGTAGTAAACCGGTAGTAGTCAAAGTAAACCGGTATGAGAAACGTAAGCAAGGCAAAAGTCTACTTATTTATTATTAAACTCAACATCAGTAATCAAAACTTGTTATCTGATACATAGAGCTAATTCTGTACAAATTCTTAATTAGACATTATTAATTATCGCTTCTCAGAACATTCAACATTTGCTATGTTTCTTCTTATGGTTGGTTTGTGCCAGATTTTGGAAGAAATCTACGAAGACTTGCTCGTAATCTGGCATCTTTCCATAACCTGCAGATTGATTTCAAACAGATTTAACTTCATTTCTCTGCATCTCTGATAGAATAATAAAAGCACCAAAACCAGGTAGTGAAACTTGCCTGGAAAATAGTTGACGTCAATAACATAAAACCTGTTTTTGCTCCCATGTTCCCTGATCATGTCTATGTTAAAAAGCCGAAGTCCCTACCAAACAAAAGCAGCAACAAGTTACACATATGTAAATCGGACTTGCAAGTAAATGTGGTGAAAAGCAGCAAAATGATATACCAATAAGCTTCTTAGCTCTTTCACAAGCTTCTCGAGGAAATGCTTTGGAGGTAACTCAGCAACACGAGGGTCCAAATCTGCGTTATCTGCTGAAGCAGCAGCGGATGAAACCCTTGGGAATTGGAAGACGCCATCAACTTTAGCTTTTTCACAATTACTTATATTTGGTAGAGAGAACCGTCTCACAACTTTTATAATATCACCAACCACAAAAACCTTGAACATAACTCCACCTGCAGGCCAACACAAAAAGATGGACTGAATATTTCGAATACATATACATAAGAAAACAACTGTGTATTGCAGTGTCAGGTTGAATTCAATACCATGATTAACAAATTCTTGAAGAACCAGAGGTGGATCAAGTTGTGCAAGCGAGTGCCTGTCATAAGCTAAGAACAATTGGTGCGACTTTGCAGTTCCATCGATCCAGAGCGGCTTTGCAACTGCAACAAAGTTGAAATCAAGAAGTTTGAACCAATTTCAGCCCCGGGTCATAAGCATCATTTATACATATAGAAACATATAGTTGCAGGAATATAGTTCAATTGTACCTAGTGGAAATTTGAGACCAGCTTCCACAACTTTATCAGCACTAGCTGCTGAATCTTTCAAGACAACCATTTGCTTTGGAACAAAAAGGCTACCTGCCAAAGCGAAAATCAATTAGAGAGAAACTTATGGATGTTCTTATTTTTCAATGTCAAAAGAACTTATTGACGGTTGTTACCACTGCTGTTTGACAGATTCAATTCTGCCATACCCTGAAGCATTGACTGTCGGTTATATATACGCTGTATTGCACCTGGAGGATCAAGCACAGTCACTTCTGGGTTTTCATGCTGGTAATCCTACAAATATGGTAATAGAAACATGAGATTGTAGAGCATGACATTGTTGATGACAAGTATACTCAAGATGAATGGATACTTCGATAGAACTTATTATCTGCCCTAGCTAACAGAAATCTATCAAGTACCAGTCATGAACTCATTGCCAATATTAATTCTATGTTAGTTGAATACATTTACAAAGTAAAAGAAATTCAAGACCAGATTGGTCACAATCTCCAAGCAAGAACCTCACGAATACAAAATGAAGTTCTTTTCAAACATTTATTTCAAAACCGAAACATGTTAAGAAAGACAGACAAATTTTCCAAACCTCAATAATTTCTTGCCACTCTTTTCCTAGCAACTGCAAGAGGACAATCAAATAATTCATTATATTTCCAGCAGAAACATAGATAAAAGCTCATAGTATGACAACACCATAAAAGCAATCTTAGTTTACACACACCTTATGCAAAACGACATCAAATGGCCCTTGTTCAGAAAGCGGCCTGTTCAAATCGATGGCGACAAAGCAAATGCCTTTTCTCCTAAAATAGACAAGACACAAAAAGTAATACTGTTAGTATTTTCTTCAAATACTGCTTGAAGAGGAAAATAATGAAAGCTATAGGTTGATTTGAAAGAAGAAACGTCAAACTGAAGAAAAACCCAACAAGAAAGGTTCCCTTTGACGTATTTGAGATTTTCTACAACATAATAATTTAAGTAGAACCAGTGACTGTTTTGACCAAGACACCCATGTGGCTGAAGAAGATTTCCAAGCCACAGAAAAGGCAGAAACATCAAGTATTTAATTTTTTTAAGCTAAAGTCAAACCTCAATGGAGACTAATCCAAAAGGATTTATACAAGGAATATTCCCATAGAAACAAAGTAGGTTAAAAAGATTCCTGATATCACGAGTATACTAGTGTAAGTCTAACTAAAGGAGTTGATTTAAGGACAAAAACATGGCAGATGACAAGGCAATGCCAGTAGCAATGGCCCTCTGCAGTAGAATCAGGCAAACCGATAATAGGTACCAAAAACAAGAGAAAGCAAACAAGAACCAAATCTAGAAGAAAATGTCAAAGTCCTAAATATCATTTTGAAGTTTAAAAAAGAAGAAGAAAATGTCGGTTCTGTATCTACACCCACAAAGGAAGAGTCATCTCAGAAAAGTTTCCCTTTTTTTAACACAACCAAAGATTGTTCCATAAAATTTGGAAACTTTATACGCAAAAATTGAAACTTGATATTCAAAGAAGCATTTTGCGTTTGTATTCATTACCTAGCGAGATATTCAAGCTTGGGTTGCAAGAAACTCTTCTTCTTCTTCGAAGTGAGAGCATACCCCACAACGAGTTTCTGGTGATGAGGTTGAAGGAATGGTTGATGAAACTGAAACGGCGTCGCTTCAGTGACCACAACTTGGTCATCTTCCTCATCACCTTTCTGTGTTATCATGTTTTCCCCTTCAAGTCTCATACCAAAGTCCTCAAATCCACCGCAGGAAAACCCTAAATTGCACGTAATCCCCAAATTACGCCTCAATCTGGCAGTTTCGATTTCTCCAAACATGAATAGAAACGGTATAAGAAGAAGAAACAAAGGGGAGATTCGTTAAAAGATTCCTCTAGGATGCTTCTCTATCTAAGCTTACACGCAAGTGGTACGATTTGGCAGTGCCTAGAGTCTCGCTACAGAAAAAGAGAGAGAGAGAGAGATGATTAGAGAAGGAAAGCGAGAGAAATAACTTGGAGACAAGAGTTATAGATCAAAGCTTTCGAAACGAAATCAAAGAGAAGAAATGAATGAGATGAGGAATGTTAGATTTGTCTGAAGATCAAATATTTATAGAGGACAACAAAGATTTGAGAGAATTGCAGAATAAGATATGTTATTGTGAATGGTCATTCCCCAAAATATTTTTGCTGTTTTTTTTTTTTCTTAAAACATTGAAGCTGCTAAAATTTTCCACGTATTTTTTATTTTTTATTTTAGTTATATAATGAACTCCACGTAGTTTCTTACATTAGAATCTGCGTCATTCACTGACAAATCATGTTTGGTCCTTATTTTAATGCCACAACTTTTTAGTCCCCACACTAGTTAATTATATGGATAAATTGGCTAATATCACTTTTAATGTTTCTAATTTCTTTTGATCTTATTACTAATTAGATAAGCAGTTATAAATTTCTAACATCATAGCTAGGTATCAATCAATGACTATATAAAATATTTTCTATTTTAATAGTTTAGATAATCCAGCTACTAATTATAGTATTAAAATTTAAGTTACGAATTAAGTCTTGTCAATTTTTTTTTAAATCTACTGGATTTAAAATCTTGCTCTTATGATTTGTAAAGTGACTATATAAGTGGGCTACATGCCCTCGACTAAGTCTTATCAATTTAATTATTAAAAAATATATTTAGAAAACTTTTTTTGGTTAAATAATTAAATATCTTCTTTTAATTCTTAAAAGTCGTATATATTTAATGTAATAATATTTAGAATTTGAAAAAATTTAAGTTATAGATTAGATTGCATTTATATAGTCAATTATTTTGAAAAAGAAATTATAGTACTCTTTATTAGAATTTGATTTCAGATAAATGCGCAATTATGTGTAATTGGATTTATGATTGATGTGGTTTGCTACTTGTAATTGTAATATTGTTTGAGGGGTTTTAAAAATGAAATATATGTTCTCATGAACCGACCAAGCGTGAAGCCAAGCGGTGAGAAACTATGAGTTATTTATTTGGTTTAACGAACAATCTTGTCTGATATATTAAGACGATGATGAACATGTATCTGGATAAGATTGTGTGTTCTATATTTATGTGAATTTGTTTGCACGCGCATGCATATTTCATAGTTATCTTACGTACCCATAACCACTCCCTTAATTATAACTTTAGTATCTGTCGATTTCTTTATATATTTTATTGCACATAAAAGTTAAGAGTTTAACAAATATTTTATGATATGGAAAAAAGTTAAGGAATGCTGCAAAATGTGATAACACATAGCTTGAAAGATCTTTTCTAGTGGATCAGGTCTTTAGATTACATCCAATTACTAAATATATAATAAGTTAGATGTTAATCTACTGATTTCCAACTTTTATTATATATTTATGACATTATATTATAAATTATTGATAAAAATGCAATTTACTTTGTAGTAGGAATATAGAACAATAAACAACATGCAAGGGAATATGCTCTTTTGTTAGGCAGCTAGCTAGAGTCTTTTGTTTCTTTCAGATTTTCTTCTATATTTAGGTAGATTAATAATATCAATTGACTTTCATGTTATCTTCCATAATCATGAATCGTAAACTTTCTCCACGTTTTAGTTATTTCTAATAATTAGTTTTGTGTGTGTTAACACACAAAACTAGGAGATTGCGATAGAAGATTGCTTTGCAAAAACATCACAAAAAGAGAATTGAGACGGTTCTGCACAGACACATTATGATAAGCAAAACATAATTTATTAACTAAGACTATTATCATATAAACATCATCATCTTGCAATATCTTTAACTATAATCATGTATAATATCAATGATACACAAATAATAAAGAAAGGAAAATATTTTTGATTAATTGTTTAAATGTTTGTTTTTCGAGCGAAATTCAATTCCAAATGATCATGTTATCTCCAACCTGATATGTGCTTAGAGGTTCAGTTATTTATCGAGTTTCTTGGTTTAGCTATTAACAAAAGTAAAAAAACAAACACAAATACATAAATTCTTATGAGTTACTTGCTCTAATACTTAATTAACTAGACATTTTATAAGTTGTAATTGTGCTAGTTAAGTGGTCAAGTGTTAGATCTATTATTTTCTCACCCGGAATTTACTTTAGGAAGTTGTATTTGTCTTACATGACATTGTTAGGAATTTGGATATATATTAGATTTCGTCGGTCCAATTATTAAAAAAACCGTAAAACATGTCATTTTAGAATTCATCTTCATATACATGATACAGATAGATATATGTATTGACATGACTTATCAAGTGCTGCCGATTAACTAATAGTAGAATCATATACTGTGTTGACTTATCTCATGTCGGACATACATATATAGAATATGATGATCAAAAATGTAAATGTGATTGATCGTTACACCCAAAAGTTATGCATATATGCTTTGATTCTGTATGTGACAGTTGACTTCGATGTAAGAGTCCACTTCTCTATATTAGGTCAATGGAATATTTGTATACGTCGATGAAAAAAAACAAAACTTCTCTATATATATATAAATAGATCGAAGACAACGTCACATGATGGAAATTATCCAAGTGAAGTTATACTTATTCGATAGACTAGTTGTTTCACCTGACGGATTCGGGATCGGATTCAAATTTGATGCTTATGTTCTTACATATATTATACATACTTCTTCCAAAACTTTTGGTAATTAATTAGCTAAACAAGAAGCGAAAACAATGATGATTTTGACTATATTTAAACAAATAAATGAAAGATGTGTATGCCAATTTTTGAATGTAAATCATGTGTTTACTATTTCTTGTTTTAAATAATTTTCTAAATGTTAGATTTGATATAAAGTGTAAACATAATACGTAGACCCGACATATATATTGATAAAACATTTCTTTAAAATTCTTACAAGTCGATGCTAATATTTTGGAAAAGTTTTATATATATACCACTCGATATATGAGCATATATACTAAAACTATATAATAGTAAAATATGATGATATGCATTGTGTTGTGTTGTCACTTTATATATATGTGTGTAGCACTAAGTGGGGAATAAAAGGTACATAAGAACATCAAAACATCAAAAAAAATGCATCTTAGTGGAAATTCATACACCCACTAATTATTTGGCATTATTATCGACTTTTAGCCTTTTGTGGATGTTTAGTTGGTTTTTTGTTTTAGGTGAAAAAATAAATATATATGCTTATGTACTGTAATGTAATCTCCAATTACAAAATATCTGCTTTAAACATCTACCTTATGGAGTTGAACTGAATTTTTGATAAAGCTGAAAATGTACACACCTAAAGAAACATGAGTTCAATTATCTTATTAAAATATGATATATCAATTCTAGAAGATGTACATGAGTGTAGGTCTAAAAACTTGCACAATATATTAGAAAAAGCTAACAACAAATCGAATAGAAGACAAAGATTTAGTCTTAGTAGCTGGCATATAAATCAACCCGAATCTTAACCAATTTTTTTGACCAAACACAGAAGTCAATTGTTTAACAGTTATTATTCTACAAATCAATAAAGTCAACTAACATAGGACATGTAAAGTCCTTTGTGTAATCCATGGACTAGATTAGATAGTCAGAGTAATATTTTTGAAGGGAAAAATCTCTCTC
>JAKUCM010008191.1:0-13399 GCA_023374145.1 Lepidium sativum
AAAAATTCTCTTTTCTTCCTATGGAAACCAAACCTAAAATTGTCGCACTAAAACACATCGAGCTTGATTGTCCACCACATCCGAGAGAAGATTCTCATAGGGACTCACTCGAAACTCTTCATGATAAAACAGAGAATCAATTGAGCCGATATTCTCACGAAAGCTCTTTTTTCCTTCACAGTTTAATAGAAGGATGGATGTCTTTAATATATTTGCCCCCATCTTGAGGGAGAATATCAGATTATTTGTACTAATTTAGTCTTACAGTTTACGTAATTCTCTTGTAGATAGGTAGCTGGCTTGTTTTCGGTTTAGTTTAAAGCAATTGTACATACAAAGTGTGATTAACACACGATCCAATCTAACAAAAGTTTTTCTCTTCTTATCTTCTCTCCTCCAATGAGCGATCCCGATTTCTCTTCATGATTGAGCTTAATTTATCATTTTTGTTCATATATTTCATATATTACCTCCTTCTATTAAAAACCTGTTAAATTACTTTTGAATTTAGTTTTCTTTACTCTTGTTATAGGAATAATGAAATTTGATATTATCTTGAATCTTATCTGATTAGGTTATAGGGTTTTATCTCTGTTATTATAAAAAGGACATTGTTAGCCTACGTTTTCTTATATGCCAATACCTAAAGTTATTTGTGTTTCTTATGAAACTATTGTCCTACCTCACAATGTGTGAATTAGTGATTCTGTTTCTATGTTTCTAGAGAACATTGAATCGTTTCCGAATCTTTGTTTCCTTGCGTGCATTGCTTCGTTTTATCAATTTATCTTAATAAAAAAATTATTTCTTTTTATTTGGTTTCACCCTCTTTTTTCTATATCAAAGGTACGAGAGCCAACATTCCTCAGACTACATACATGGTTTGCAGTTCAAGGAGACTGGATTGGGGAAACTATCAATAGAAACTTTTGCAGTCCAATGTAAGTGTTAGGGGAAGCACAACAAAAGATTAAGATTTTCATAGGAAAATGGTCGTATTCAATGGAAAGAAACATACTCCAGACCAATTACATTTTCAAAAAAAAAATATTCATCTTACATGAAACCTTGAGGGACAAGGTTCTTCCGGCAAGGAGGATTTATTATAGAAAATAATGAAATTTGATATTATCTCTTTCCTTATTTGATTAAGTTCCAGAGTTTTACCTCTTTTATTATAAAAAGGCATTGTTAGCCTACATTTCTTATATCTCAAAAACCTAAAAGTTATTTATGTTCTTATGAACTATTGCCTAACTCATAATGTGTGAATTAGTGATTGCGTTTCTGTGTTCCTAGAGTACATCAACTTGTTTCCGAACATTTGCTTCTTGCGTGGCATTGCTTCATTTATCTATCTATCTTTAACAAAAATCGTTGTTTTCTTTTTATTTTTGTTTCACCCTGTTTTTTCTACGTCAAACTCTTAACCAAAGTTTTTTCAGTTTATCTGTCCATTTGGATTAACAAATTTTATTTTTCGTAATATATATCATGTATCAATAGATCAACGTGTACTGGAAAAGACTATTAATCGTATATCGTGAAGTGAATCCGTTTATCGTTTGTTCGGTGATACAGTTTGTTCTCTGTAAAAGTAATTTTCTTCCTTATCAGTGGAAAAACAAAACGACTCTTCCTGCACGAAACTGATCTCATTGTTGCATAGAACCTTACTAAATCTCTTTTTTCTTTTCTTTTTCGAGTCACGAAGAACATAAGATTTAAAGTACTTTGGAGTTCATAGGACCAAAAGAAACGAAGAAGAACAAAAGATACAAGGTTAGTATCTACAATAGCATAAATGATAAATATTTTGAGCTCCACCAACATCGAATCATCAAAACATAAAAGAGAAAGGGGGACTAAAAACCAAACACAAACTGTCATTACAATACCAAATCATAGGTAGCTTCGAAGCATGACCATAAGTTTTATACTAGCAATCTCAGTTTATTACCTCAGCAATCTTTAACCGACATAGTTAAAATGTAATATGTTTGGAGGGGGATTATTAGAAACATTGGTCAGGTAATGAGATTTTACTGAAGGCGAAAGGGAGTTTTTGAAGATTACTTCCACTTCTTGAATTTTCCGCCGCCGTGTTTCCCGTGCTTTCCATGCTTGCCGTGCTTGAATTTACCTCCATGCTTTCCGTGCTTGAACTTACCATGACCATAGCCATGAGCAGGGGCATGGCCATACCCTCCGTATCCTACAGGCCCTGCATGTCCACCATGCCCTCCGTGCCCGAAAGGACTGTGCAAGGAATGAGAAATTTTGTGAGCGCCATAGGCTGCCGCGGCTGCACCAGCTGCACCAGCTAACATGCCTCCCATTCCACCCCCAGAATGTCCACCACTAGAATGTCCTGATGAAATAAGAAGAAGGTATCACATGGAGAGCCCCGAAGTAGCAGAATGCATTAGAGGAGTAGGCTACAGATTTGTTCATATGATAATCACAATCAATAATAGATGTACTTCTGTCTACTAGATCGTTAAGAGTAAAACATCAATGTATATCTCGACGGCACTCCAAAAAAAGCTTTTAAAAAGTTCTATATGGAGCAGTAAAAAAAAGGAAGCTAAACTCATCTGCCGTTATATCTAGCACAGAGAACAGAAATCATTCAAACTTAAACTCACTTAGCCTGTAAGTAAATTAGAAGGGGAGTCCTAATCTTTTACATAGAGAACAGAAAAAAGTAACAAACTCTTATCTTCTTATTATCAATCAAAGTTAACATCATTTAGCAGGTTGACATAAAATTAAAGCAAAACAAGAACACTCCTTGGAATCTTCATAAACAGAAAAACAAAAGGAGAGTTCTTTAATCGAAGATAATACCTGAATGGTGAGCTCCAGGTGCAGGATAGCCTGCAGGAGGATAACCTCCGGGTGCGGGAGGGTAGCCTCCAGGGGCAGGAGGATAACCTCCGTGTGCACCAGGAGGATATCCTGCAGGTGGATAGCCTCCAGCTGGAGGGTAACCTTGAGGTGGGTAACCTTGTTGTGGGTAACCTTGTGGTGGGTAACCATGTGGGGCGTGAGGTCCTCCTCCTACTAAATGTTGGAATAGTCCTTTATCTTGTTCATCATGATGACCGTCTTTACCACCTCCCATAACTTTTTTTTAAACTCAATTCAGCAAAACTAAAACCTACATGACATTGGTACATTATGGGTCAAAAAGTTCAATCAAAACTCAACATTTGACTAATTGACTTGCTACCATTCAAACAAATCTGGGTCATAATTCCTGACAGATCACAGCAATCAAAATCAGATTTCATCTTAATTAAGTAACCGATTTAAAAGAAAAACAATGGAAGAACAATTCGCCAGGAAAACAGATGATTTCGATTATTCCTCGGTTTCTGCAAATCGAAAATCGCTACCTTACTACTTCGACCAGAAGCGACTTATTGATGATCAAACAGGAACAGTTATAAGACAAAATAAGAGACCATTTATGCAGCGAAGAAACGTGATTCGATCATACAGATCAAGAGAAGAAGCACAGTACGACATACGCTTCGATCGAATACGAAAAATCATAGATAAAAGTGCGATCAAAAGGAATACTGAGAGAATTTACCGATAGGAATTGCGGAGAATGTTGAGGATGAAATGGATTAGAAAAACAAACTAAGGAAGAAGTAGGATATATATGTGCGTATATATCGATCGGCAGATAAGCGTGACCGAGTCTATGGAATATCTAATTACTTAACGCGTTATCATTTCTGAATAAGCAAATCTATCCTTATTTTTTTATTTTATTGCTTTTTAGTTCTCTTATTACTCTGACAATCCTAAATTGAAAACTTAGTCTTCAGAATTTCAATTTTGTCTCAACTCTAAATACAAAGAACAACAGGAGCCTTGAGAATTTCAATCTTGACTATCAATTAACCATTTTTCAACCTTATAATGCACAGTAAACTAGGTCATTTTGGACATTTGTGGCTTAATTTGGGTGTTTAAAAAACTTACAAAAGAAGTGGGGCTTTTATGAGAATATGTATCGATAAATAGGTGAAGTGTGATAAACAAATTCTCTACGTCGTGGTAACACGCAATGTACGCGGAGTTTTGGAAAATTATTTTTTGATAATATAATTTTCTAAAAGTGTCTAAAAAGTCTTTATCCTTTTATTTGACAAATGCCAAAAAATATTGATGGTGAATATAAAAACTTAATAAGAAATGCCAAGAGAATCTGGTCCTCCACCATTCTACTTTGTATTTAAACCCAGATTAAAGTGATATTAGATCTGGCAAGTAGCATTTAGTCTAAAGGCAGGTGGTAAGTCCACAAGAAGCATGCATATTTGCACATCTTGGGATCGGGTCCCTCACTTGCATTTGCAAAAATTTTGCTAATAGGCCGGCCACTTGGGGTTGACAAAAAAAATGATATTAGATCCCCAATCACATCCAAACTCTATCGTATTAAATTATAAAAACAAATGCACAAAAAAGTCATGTCTTTGTTACAATATCAAATGAAAAGTTCACAAGTTTGTTTTTTATTCACATCTTTATGCAATATATGTGCATCTCTTGCAAACAAACTCAAACTATTCAATGCAAAGTATATAGCTGCATTATCCACATGACAACGTTCACCAACAGTGAAAGTGTGATTCTTTCCGTTCACCTGAATCACACTTTCACCTGGATACTTCTTAATGTTCCTGAGTTTCATCATTGATCTAATCCTCGCAAAACAATCCCACATACCAGCAGCTGCATATATGTTTGCCATTTCTACATAAGGCGCAGCCTCTTGCGGTGCCAAGTTGAAAAGATGGTCAGCCGCTTGCTCAGCTATCTTTACATTACGGTGGATCTTGCAGGCACTAAGCAATGCGCTCCATATCCCAGCATCAGGTTTAGCTGACATGTTATGGATGAGTTTTAATGCTTCTTCGAGCTTTCCTCTTCTACCAAGAAGATCTACCATACAAGAGTAATGGTCTAGTTCAGGACAGATGTTGTATACTTCTTTCATCATGAGGAAATTCTCCCACCCTTTTTCCAGAGAACCCGAATGAGCACAAGCTTGAAGAACGGCAAGGAATGTTATGTGGTTTGGCTTATTATCCAATTCTAGCATCTTGCTGAAAAGTTGCAAGGCTTCAACGAAGATGCCATTCAAAGCATATCCCCCTATCATTGTAGTCCATGTGACGACTGTTTTCACAGTCATGTTATCGAAGATATCTTTAGCTTCGGGTATACTACCACATTTTGCGTACATGTCAATAAGAGCATTGCAAACCATGACATTGTCTCTCTTGCACCCGAAAATATCTGCCCTCGCATCTATCCATTTTCCAATCTCAAGTGAACCAAATCTTCCACAACCTGAAATAAGGGAGAGTAAGGTTACAAGATCAGGTTTTACTCCTGTATTGGTCATGGCGTGAAATAAAGCCAAAGCTTCATCCATGTCACCTTTCTCTGCATACCCACTTATCATCACAGTCCAAGAGACACATGATCTGAACGACATAATGTCAAACAAAAGCCTCGCTGAACAGGTATCGCCGTATTTCGAATACATAGAAATGAAGGTATTAATCGCTTCTATATCTTGATCTGTACCAAGATGGATTGCATGACAATGAATCAGTCGTCCTTGTGTTAGTGTTTCAGAGTTCTGAAAAGATGCAGCCAGATTAATAAAGGTGCTCAAATCCGGCCTAAAGTCTTCACAAAGCATCAAACGGTAGAGACCAAAAGCATTAACCGCTTCACCAAAAATTGCATATGCTTTGAACATAGAGTTCCAAGACACAACAGTTCTGTCGCATCTGTCAATAGCTTCGAAAACTGACTTCGCCGAATCCAAATCATTGCATTTCGCATAAGCAGAAACCCAAGTATTGGACACTGTAACTTGTACATCTATACCTATACGTATTGCAAAGGCATGCATAGCCTTTAAAAGCATCAGAGAATTTCCAAGTGAAGCAGATTGAATCAAGGCCATAACAGTCACAGAATCAGGTGGAATCCCGTTGAGTCTCATTTCACGGAAAAGAGAAAAGGCCTTATCAGTCTGACTAGGCTGACAGAAACCAGATAGCATTGCGTTCCAAGTAGTAGCATCTCTCTCAGGCATTCTCTCAAACACCTTGACGGCATATTCCAAAGCATTACATTTTACAAACATATTAACGGTCGCTGTCCCAACAAACACATCAGACCAAAAGGTAGACTTTACCAAATGGGTATGAACCATCTCACAGTTCCTAATATCAGCGAGCTTAGCACAAGCCTTTGCCACAAATGGAAAGGTAGAGTTGTTTGGTTCAAATCCTCTGCGCTTCATTTCTCGAAACAGAAGAAGTGATTCCACCGGATCATTTCGATTAACTGCTTCTCTTACCTGAAAGCTCCAAGCGTTGACAGAGGACAATCCAGGAAAACGATTTAACAGTCTGTGAATCGAGGACATGAATTCGTTTTGCTCGTTGGCTTGTCACGTGAACGAATAATGTAAAACTGAACTTAAAGAAAACAGTCGTTAGCTCAATAAGGCACATTATACGACGACAAAATAACCAATCGTACATATCTGACAATTTCATTTAGACCGGAACCAGAACTCTGGTCCAGGATAAAAGACACCGTATAGACTCAATTTCTCCTCCGCTTCGTGCTATATCGATGCTTATGAGACTCTTCTGATGATGATGTTGATGACAACTCAGGCTTCTGCTTCTTCTTTTTGATTCTACAGTTCGAGTCCGAATCAGATTCTGTTCTCTTCGTACTTCTATATCTATCAAAAAACTCTCCATGATCATCAGATGCATCATGTGCATGATTTTCTCTATTCTTCACACTCCTGTAATGCCTCTTAGAATCAATATCATCATATCTCGGTTTCTTCTCGGATCTATGAGTCTTCTCAGACTCCGCATCAACATAATTGTGTCTTCTCTCATCATATCTCTGCCTCCTTTCCACTCTATAAAACTTCCCCGATTCCAGATTGTCATGTTTCCGACTTTTCTCAGAAACACGGTCGTTATCGTGCACCTGCTTTCTCTCCCTGTGAAGACTTTTGTAATCATCTTCTGATCTTTTCTTTGTACTCTTTTGATTTCTGTAATAATCAGAATCACTATCAGATGAAGCAGAAGGTATATCTAAACTGTTCTTTCGTTTCTGGTGCTTCTCATCCTCGGAATGCTTTTCTCTGTGACTATTTCTTTGATGGCGAACCACAGATTTTAATGTCGCAGACGGGTCTACATCCTTCTTGTGTCTTCTCCTACTCATGCGGTACCTGTCAGAGTCTGAATCTAAAGAGGAGAACGATTCAGAATCATAATGCTTCTTGCTCTTCTTCTTTAGTTTCTTGCGCTTCTTCGATGCTCTCTTCTCTCTTTTATCTTCTGAGCTTGTGGAAGATTCATCAATTTTCTCAACAGTCCGAGAAGAATGCTTCTTATGGGATTTGTTCTTTTTAGACTTTCTTTTTTTATCCGAAGACATACTCTTCAGTAATTCTATCGGAATGCTGCCCTCCAAGAACCCTGTGATCTCAAAAGGTATTGAAAAAAATTAGTATGTACAATCTAATGGTGAGTTGGGACTTTGAATACAAATAACTTTAGGGAATCACGAAAAAGACCTCCATATTCATCAAAAATATCTTCAGCGACAATTTGTTGAGTTGTATGTTCAGGATCAAAACCACCTCGAGGAGGACTCAAGCCTGGCTTTTGTTTCAACTCCCACTTCAGAGGCTGCAAGAAGTTAGAGAGCGTTTCCGGTTAATGATACATAAACCATTTAACCTTCAGCTTTTAAACGGAAGCCTACTAGTTAATGCCTAATTTTGAAGGATGAAAATTAAGAGCAACAAAGACCAACCTCGTTGGGATTGGTATGAGCAATGATAGCAGTCAAAGGATCATCTCTCTTCAGTCGAAGTTCTTCATTTGGCATTACTGCATCCTTTAATGGACAGTCACGATCACCGCTTTGGTGTCCGAAGTTTCCACATCTCAGACATTTCACATTACGAACTTCAACTGCAAATGGCTTTACTCTCCCAGGAAGACCAGTCTCCATCCTGCACAAAAAACAATAAGAAAATATTCATTACACATCTCGGTATTTCCACAATGACACAAGGGTACCTAATGATTAACAAAGTTTGAGAGAGTAAGAAAATGTGGCAATACCTTGGTGCATTTTTAAGGACCTCAAATTCTTCTTCAGTAGGAAGAGCACGCCCAAAAACATCTTTAGGCCGTGGCTTCTTCCTTTCCTGACCTGTATGGTCAGCCCCACTTACTGATTCTTCTGGTCTGCATTGCATCAAGAAGACGAAAGAAGAAAAGATATTATTGTCAAATTTCCCCCACATGATCTAACTTTATATCGTCCTAGCAATAATTTGTAATATCTGTTTCTGTAAACATACTTTGAACCAACACTCTCGCGCGCCATTGGATCCTTAGTTGAAGAACTCTGACCCTTATGCTTCTCATCCTCATGTTCTGCTGCTTTGGCACTTTCAGGGTCATAGCCAGGTGGACGAACGTACATAAAGCTCACGGCTTTCATCGTTTCTATCTGCGCATGCATCTCAGGAATCAATATCATGGAAGACAAAAGTAAGTAGAATCACTACCTCACCACATTTTAATGCTTTTGACATCTACCTAAGGATCAAAACATTTCGAAAACTTGATACAATTTATCAAATGAATTTTGATTGTGAGAGACTGAGAGTCAGCAACAAGCAGATATTCAATTCGCAGAATTTACAACTATCACAAGAATACAGAAAACCCTAATCTGAAGCATTAGGGTACGTGTGAACAAGAGTTATTTTGAGGATTAGAATCCACATACTCAAAACAAGATCTGAATAACATAAACCCTAGTCTGACTGAGAAAAAATTAACCTTGTCTCTTTCTTTCTTCGAGATGAGAGCCGCTTGCTTGAAGAATTCCTGCTCTTGCGCAAACTAACAAAACCACGAAACAGGGAATATTAAGAATAACACGAACTGAAGCAATAAGAGAATTAAGAGAAATTCATAACCATGTACCTCTCGGGCCACCTCTTCGGCTCTCCGATCGTGTTGGGCGTGAGTTTGTTCGGCGATCCATTTGCGGCGCTGGTTAGGGTAAGAAAGGGGATGCCATGGCTTCTGGTTAAGGAACGAGTGGCTCCAAGCGGTACCGGATTTCGTCTTGTAATCAACCTCTAAGCTACCGCCGGTGACCTTACCGCCGGCAAATCTCTTGCTCAGCCGTACTCCGCTTCCTACTCCTTCGCCGTCCATCTATGAGCCGATGTGAAAATTACTTAATTCCTCGACTGTTTAGACCTGTGGGGTTTTTTGGTTCAACTCGCTCCCCTTTTAAGGAATTTGGAATAAGTTTGTAAAAGAAATGGACCCGAAACCCCAAGTTTTTTTTATCGACAACAAGTAATCATAAATAACAAGATTTGATTTATAATTTTAAAATTTTTTAATTAAAACAGAAACTTTTTTTTCGATTTCGGATTTACGCAAATGCAATTTGTAATTAAAACAGGAAATTAAAACAAATTTTTGGATTGAAAATATTAGTTTACTTCTCTTTTTTGTCAAAATTTAACTTAATTAATTAACTTTTTTTTCCGGTCAGAACGATATTTCATACAACAAAATTTTCATATTGTCTTTTCGGTACATATATTGAACCGACTATACTATTTGTAATTCATCCCAAATTGACATTCTTTGCATTTAAACCCAAATTTATTGTTTTTTTAAAATTAACCATATTTAATTAAGTTTATCGACTAAATTCAATTTATCAATAACTTTATTATTTTCGCAAATAGTTTTATTATTTATCCAAATTATATTGTCTCTTTATTCTATCTGGGTTAAATTAGTGAGCACTGTTCATATTCTAAAAACACGATTAACAATATAATAAATGTGATAAATGAAATTAATGTTTGATTTGGAGAAAATTATATACATAATGTTTAATTTGGAAAGAAAATATGATAAAATCTTATATATTAAAAAATGATTTTCCTCAACCCTCCGTTTATTATGAGCGTGGTTAATTATAGAGTTGTCTCTAGTCGAAAACAATTATGTTGAAGTGAAACAATTACTATGAATTTAATAAAATAGATATGCCTATGTACAACCAAGTGTAATGCACATATACGTTTTTTATATAATAATAAAATCTCAAATAATTAACAAGAAAAATCTCAAATAGAGGCTCAAATAAAAGAAAGAAATCTCATAAATTGTATGAAATCAGGGAAATCCGCACAGAACCGAACTACAAAACCAGAGCTGTTGCTAACTAACGAAGTAAGGATCTCCGAAGGATCACGCTTCTAGTGTTCGCTTTATCTTATATCTATAAGAACTCAGAGAGGGAGGCAAGAGGGGCCGCATAAATCGGAGAGATGACGGCGGCGATGATCCTGAGCGGAGGCGGATCGGCCGAGAGAGACGCTCGGATGGCTCACTCTGCTATGGCGATTGTTCAGCTCTTTAATGGCGGATACCATGTGATTACTAAAGTAGCTCTCAACGTTGGAGTCAACCAGCTCGTCTTCTGCGTCTGCCGTGATCTTCTCGCTCTCTCTATTCTCGCTCCTCTCGCTTACTTCCGCGAAAGGTACCATCTTTCTCTTCCTCTTTTTATTCGCTCTTGTTTCATCTGTTAAGTTTTCCAGATTTGAATTACACTTTCGAGGTGGGTTTCAATCGATTGCTTGTTCTTCTGATCGAGTAGTGGATTTATATGAAATAAGAACAATACTGCCTCTTGTTATTGCCTGATCCATTGGTTTGGATTTTCACATTTTAGATTAGGGTTTCTCTCTTCCTTTCGTTGATAAGATTATATTGGTTCTGAGTATTTAAAGTCAATGATATTCGTAAGAACAACTAGATTTCAGATTCGGAGCAATGTACCTAAAGATTTGTGCTCGGTTTATTTCCACTGTTAATCAATTAGAAATATTGTGACAGATCATTGTTGCAGTGTCTTTGTTGGCCCTCGTTCTAATACCCCTTTAGTCATGTTACCTTAGTTCCATGTTTCTTCTTTGGGTGCTGCAATAAGTACATTTGAAAATTTGGATGTGGTTTCTTGATCTACGCTTGTCTAATTCTATAGTTTTGCAATATAGTTTCCCTAAAACCTATCAAAAATGAAAAGAATAGTGTGAGAGGTTGTAACGACGTCAAGTTTGAGCCAGGCCATTCTCAAGCTGTGGGGAATTTGTGATGAATGTTCAGGTTTTCATAGTCTAATCAATGAACACTGTTCATCTTTCATGTTTGTAGAAGGATCAGAACTCCAATGAATAGAAGTCTCCTCTTGTCATTCTTCTTTCTGGGCTTAGTAGGGTAAGAACTTATCTTTTTTCGGTCTCAATATCACGTAATCATGTTTATGCAGATTAAAGAACCTGGTAAAGCTACCTCTTCAATTTTTTTCTATTTTGATAGGGTATTCGGCAACCAATTGTTATTTCTTATCGGTCTTACATACACGAATCCAACTTATGCTGCTGCTATTCAACCATCCATCCCGGTCTTCACCTTTCTCTTGGCTGTAGTGATGGGGTGAGTATGATTATCTAAGGGTTTTCCTCTGAGCTGTGCTTTCACTGTGGTTTTTTTTGATGTCTCCTACTTTGTATGCAGTACAGAAAGAGTAAATTTGTTGAGAATCGAAGGTCAAGCTAAGGTTGGAGGCACACTTGTATGTGTTTTGGGTGCCGTCTTTATGGTTCTATTTCGAGGTCCGGCCTTATTAGGAGATAAAGATGCAGACTTTGCGATGAACAATGAAATCAGTGCTAAAGGTCAACCTGAGCCTACTGGATGGTTAGTCTCTGGTTTTCTCGATCTTGGAATTGACCAATTTCACATTGGAGTTTTATGCTTGATCGGAAACTGCATGTGTATGGCTACGTTTCTTGCCATTCAGGTAAAACTCTCCACTGTTTCGGTTTCTTTGGTTAGGTTTCGACCAACGCATACACTGCAGCCTACTAACCTCTGTTCATGTGTCTTTTAATGTGGATATAATGACAACTCTCCAGGCTCCACTTTTGAAGAAGTATCCAGCAAATCTTTCGGTTGCTGCATTATCATACTTCTTTGGTACATTATTAATGGTGACAACAGCTTTCTTTATGGTGAAGGAGCCATTAGATTGGAGGCTAACACAATCTGAGGTTCTTGCAGTTATCTATGCAGTAAGTTACACCGACAAGTTTTTTCTTAATATCTTCTCACATGTTCCTTGTGTAGTCATCGACAGTTGATCTGATTTCCCTTCTCTCTAGGGAGTTATCGCGTCAGCACTAAACTTTGGACTCTTGACTTGGTCCAATAAGGTTATTGGTCCTGCCTTGGTTGCTCTCTACAATCCTCTACAGCCCGCTGCATCAGCTTTCCTGTCGAGAATCTTTCTTGGTAGCACTATTTATCTCGGAAGGTGAATTACATTTTCCAGAATCTTTTTGAATCATCCACTCTTCACTTTGCTTTTTGACATATTCTTGATGTTTTCACCACACATTCTTCACTCCAAGAATAATCCTCTACATTTTTTCAAAATCTTGTTGATCACAGTTTCACTTCCAAAATTTTCTTACCCTGTTTCTCCTCTATGCAGCGTTGTGGGTGGATTCTTCATCATTCTAGGACTTTATATGGTCACTTGGGCATCATTTAGAGAGCGAAAAACAGCGGCTTCCGGGATTGCCATTGCATCTCATGGTAAAACCTCGGAACCGCTGATATTTAATGGAACAGTTAACAGATTAGGACAGTTGTTTTCTGGATTACCCAGTTCCTCTATGAAATCTGCAGACTAAAAGAAACCAAAATATTAAGAAAGAATCAGACCAGAACCCATTTTACAAGAGTTTTACCCTCTCTTTTTAATCCTGTATTAATATCTTCATTGATACCCTTAATATTAATCTCAGATTTAATTTCTGCTCCAATTCCAATTTCTTTTGTTCATCCAATCATGAATTAAGTCAAATGTAGTCCCCACAGTAATTAATTCGTCTTGGTTTGACGTCTGAACATTTTTATCTTACCTTCTGAACACTTTTAGCAATGAATGATTCAGTACGAGATATATTGACTAGACTATATGATATACAGTTATATGGTTTAGAAAGATCTTATAAAGTTCCAAAAAGCAATCGAAGAAAGTTTGTGTTTTTTTTGGTAAGAAATCACAACTAAAGTGGCAAGTGTACGAATCCCAAAGAGTTGGTGTTATCCCATGGTTCACTGTCTACTACAAAAAAAAACCGGTAATTCATTTCAGTATATGGAATTGTGTAAAATTCTCTCTCTCTCTC